>JAOTAV010001194.1:0-34345 GCA_026546445.1 Cyclargus thomasi | reverse complement strand
GGACTTGTGTTACAGGTACCAGACAACGGAAATATATTTAATACTTTTATACTATGCACATATTTAAGATTTTTATTCTATAATACTCATATTTAATACACGTCCATGACCCAGGAACATTGAAAAACTTTTTGTTACGTCGGCGGGACTCGAACCCGCGACCCCCGGCGTGAGCTATCAAGGTGCTCAACCACTGCGCCACAGAGGTGGCCTATGCTACTCTCTGTCCTTTCAATAAAGTATCTACTAAAAAAATCAAATCGATTGGTGGCCTCGATACATTTTCACTAAAACTAAGACCCTAAATTTAAATTCAATTTTGAAAAACGATGTCAAAAATAAGTTTTAAAAATTATGAACTACGTATATATAATATTCATAATATGCCATACAGATTAGCCTTTGCGCGGCAAATCTTGCGTATGCGGACACAATGGACGCACGTGCGCGCCGCCATTGTTACATACCACACAGCCTCCATTGTCCTGATACGTTGACACCGTGTAGGCTCAATAAAACTATAACAAAGGCGAAATATAGTGATATATGGACGTTATTAAGGAGAGAAAGGCTTAATGGGGGTAAAAATATAAATTCCTTTTTATATAACGAAAAGGAGACGGTTATATGTTCGGATGCGGACATTTTTTTGTATGTTCAACGGTAGCCCCGCCGTTTGTGATCCGATTTCAATAATATTTCTTTTATTGTATAGGTTATTATATTAATTAGGTACCTTGTTCACGAAAATTGTGACCCGATGATGGGATCCATGCGTAATCGAGGATATATTTTTTATAGTTTATTAATACATACCAGCTTTTTATTAATTCATGTATAATTATATTGTTTTAGCCTTTGAAGTCGATTTAATTTTTTTTGCTTAAGTTTATAATGTAAAGTCATTCGCGACGTCGCCGAATAAAAATACTAGGTCGTTGCGCTCGCTTACATAATTTATTTCTATATCATGGTCCATTTATTGTGACCTTAAACGGAATAGAAATAAAGCATAAGTAATATCGAGATAGAGCTATTAAGTTATGCTTAAAACTCGTATTTTGCTTAAGGCTATCTCATTATCGTGGCCCGAGACAAAACATTAGAGCGTGTTACACTGGATTGTACGTCACGATACGGCCTTGTGCTTTAATAATAAAAATTGACACGAACCTATTATTGCGTTTATGGTGCGATAGACCCTACGACTTTTATTTGAAGACATAAGTAGAAGAAGCGGGAAAATTACACGATAGTCGGACCGGAAAAGTGATTTTAAATCAACAAAATGTGTAGTGGGGGAAATTGAAAGAGAGCCAGATGATGGACCTACGTCATTTGGTCGGAATATGTCAATTTCAAGATAGTCCTGATCTGTTGGCTAGGTCAGCCATAACGCGACTAAATGACTTAGATCCACAATCTGTATCTGTTTCAAATTCCTTGATTGTACATTCGAAAAACTGGTACATTTCCTAGGGGCCTAAAATTTTCTACGCGGATTTTCCCCCTTTTTTCACGCAGAATGTATATTGTACTGACACACCTACAACCTAATGGGAAAAATAGGAAACCTCCTTTCTTTATCTTCAAGATGAAATGCTTTCGAACGTTTCTCGTGTACATACATAATGCAAACGCATTAAGAGTTAAACAGTATCGATACAAAACGCATCCATAACGTTGTCACGACATTCAAGCAATCACTCATTTGGTTGTCCTAAAAGTTTTCATTTCCCTGTGTTGTTTTGTGGTTCCTTGTATGCTGTTTTATGTTTGTGTGTTGTTTTGTGGTTTCTTGTGTGCTGTTTTGTGTTTCCTTGTGCGTTGTGTCTGTGTGGGTTGAAAGCTTATAAATCTGGTAAACGGTTGGAGACTGGCTACAGTTTCCATGCCTGACTCGCAATTGATTTTATCTTGTTTCATAATACTCTACATAGAGCTGAGCTACGGCACTTGTATTTAGGGCAGCTTTAATTCTGTAGGACAGTTATTTGGTTTTAGCACAGCTTTCTAGATTTATAATAGTCTTGTTTTTCTTGTGTGCCTGTGTATGTCTTTAAACACCTTCACAGCGGAGGAACCATTTATGTTGATTTTTTTTGTATGTCCCATAAATGGAAGTTGAAAATGATAAAGTTTTACAAACTAGCTCGACAAAACAAAATTTGTCGGGTCCGCTGATCTCTTTATACCTGCTATTAATAAAGTGTACGCAATATACCTTAGTTTTAAGCAAAAGAAGCCTGCCTTTAAATAATAATCAGAGATCATTATTCAAATGATTTAATATTAATTGTTCATTTGTTTGAAATTAAAAATAATATGTCATTATGTCTTTAGCTATTAATTAGTTGTCAATTTAATAACTAAGTGCCTCATTAAAATGGGATATTATAATAATAATAGATGTTTGTTTATACTGACAGTATAATAAGATCTTGCTGGTTGAAAACCACGATAGTTGAGATTTCCTTTACAACTTTTAATCCGCATTAATAATATTATAACTGCTAAAGTCTGTCTCTTTGTTTGTTTGTCCATCTGTTTGTTTTTTTGTCTTCCTTCTCGTCCTAACAAAGCAATCAATTAACTTCGTTTTTTGGCATAGATGTAGTTCGAAAGATGGATAGTGTCATAAGCTTCTTTAGATGTAGGAAAAACATAATATTCTCAACTCACAAGCATAGTTCTATTTTACATGTTTTCGAATTCCATGCGAGCCAAGCCGCTGGCAAAAACTAGTATATATTATTTTTTTTTAGGGCCTCTTACTAATAAAGTTTCTAATAGGGTATCCACAACATTTTTGACAGATTCTCCATACAACTTCTATCAGAAAAGTTGTCGATAGACTACCCGACACTTATCGGTAAGCGATGAAACATAGTCTATAGCAAACTATAAGCCTGACTGCAGTATTCAGAGTCTGATAAAGCCGGCGTCATCACAATGGGAGCGAGGTATGGCGGCCATGGTAATGCTACCGGCGCGGCGCGTGGGCAAGTCAGGTTTAGGGCGAGGCGAGTGTGACAACTGTAGGGCTGACACTTTGTAGTGTTTCCCCGTGTTTGTTTTATTGGATGTAACCGAATATACGGGATTTTTCACGTTCAGCGCTGCTATGCTTTCGTATTGAACAAAGTATATAATCTTGCTTACACCCTTTATATTATTTCAGTCTCAACCACGGAAGTAGTCATAATTCGTAATATCATTTTGATTTTTAAAGTGTATTCATAAAAAATATATCAGGCTAATTTTTACCGCATATTGCGTAGAGCTACAATTGTGCAAAATTTACCGGTTATTTATGATTCCATAGACTTTCAATATATCATAATTATATCCGAATTTAAAACAAAATATACACCAAAATATCGTGAGGCTAGCTCCCATCCCGACATTTTGGTATAATTATAATATAGGTCCACTCATTAATAATGTGTTAATTACTAAATCTCTTTAACACCGCACTTTGTTACCGAAATGTTTTACCTTATTTACATATTTCATGAACACTAGAGGTCGCCCTATGTTCGAACCTCGACCATGAACATTTCTCAATGCAAACAAAGACTTTAATATGACATAAAGGTCTCGTTAAGTTACCAGGCCAATTCAGTTTAAAAAAAATCAAACTTCAACCATAAACGAGCGTTTTATTTCTTAAAAATATGCTAGAATAAAGCATATTTCAAAATAACATTTATATTCCGCGCTCCTCATCCATTTCATTTGTTTATTTATTTGCATATATTTAGTTAAAAAGTTCTTACAAATAATAACATACACAAAATAATATCAACTATAATTGGGAAAATTTTCATGCTTTTACATCTACTCGTCTTTCATAAAAACACGTACAACGTTTTCCCCTCGTGTATTAATATATAAATAACACTTTGACAACCCTGCTCTAAACGAAGGTTGAACGCACGAGTTATTGTTATCTCGAGTCGGTTTTGGGCGGGAATAAATATTCGTAGAAAGATATGCATTTATTATTCTAGTCGGACCGGTATGCTGATAAGAATTATGTTGACAATCGTCACTTATTTTAGGACTTAACACTTTCGAGAACCGTCTATCATCTTTGGAGTGGTTTGAAAGTTGCTCCGGCAGCTTATTGTTCATCCCGGTACCCGGACGATCGGGGAAGTTGTAACAGAGCCAGATAGCGGATCTAAAAGTTGGCCTCGTTGTGTCAAGCCCGGCCATATCTGATATCACGATTTACATAGATTTGACATATTGGTCGGACCAAACGACGTAGGTCCGTCGGCTCTGTTTCAATTTACCTCATGCTACTATTTTCATACTATAAAATAGGTATTTTGTAATGTCTCAGTTTCTACATGATCGGCAGCCATGATTGTTGTTCGTTAGTCGGCAAGTGTCCTCACATATCACATACGTTTACGGTAGTACTTTGTCAACGAGTTGATCATAGGCGATGATCGGTGAGCATAGCCGACTATGCCCTTGAGCATGCTCGCGTTTCATCGTCTGTTTTTCTCTAATAATTTTCGGTAGATTATTTCTGTCAAAATGGAATTGGAATTGGTTCTGCCGAATATTAAAGGCACCAAATTGTGGCTGGTCAAAACTTTAAAAGTTCCCCGCCATATGCCGATTATATAAAAATAAGTCAGGTTTTCCTTCCTGACGCTATAACTCAAAATGCACGACTTGACACGGTTTTGCACGGGAAAGGTCACGGGATCCGTGAGGTTTGTATCCAAAAAATTCAGAAAAATTGCCACGCGGACTGAGTCGCGGGCAACAGCTAGTTTCTTATAATGTATGTAATACCTACTTATCTTCTATAAAACATCTACAAACCTTTAATCAGAAAAACAAGTTTTAAGTAGTTGACAGATGAAGAATTATAATCCAGCTTAATATCTCCAAATAACAATTTTATCCCAAAAATAATAAATTGCTTTAACCATCATGATGTCGTATTATGTCTGTTTCTATACAATTTATTACTACATACCACAGTATAAATGTACACGGTAAACTAAGTGTCATTAAAAATTAATCTCGCCCAAGACAAAGAGAAATTAAAACCATGCAACGTAATACTGCACTGTTTGTTCACAGTTTGCTCAACTTTCAGTGATTTTCCACCTGTGTGTAATCTATAAAACAAGCTCATCCTGTGAACTGGTCACAGGACGAGCAATCGACCTCCCGAAAAAAATATACTTTTAGGTTATTTTAAATGAAACTTATTTTTGCCTAATGCCTATGCGTTCGGCCTGCGTCGATTCTTACGATTTCCAAGTTAATTTACCGAGTATTATTATACTATGTCTATTCGGAGAATATATTAAACACAACGAACACATGTGAGAAAGAATATTTGCAAATGTCGTCATCTGATATATTATGTGATTTGTGATCACTAACCAGTATTATGTACACGGATATAATAATAACAGCGTTATTTATATAAGACAGTATGTGAGAAGTTTCGGAAAAACCACGAAAGTAATAATAGAGTCCATAATTTAGTGGTCTAACCGTCGCAAAAAGTTATTTATTGCTTGCTGTAAATGGCGCTTTATTAAAGTTTATCTTTTTGTACGTTGTAATTATTTTTTAGTAACCCGTGATTATGTGTTTTGTAGATAATTATTGGTTTTTGAGTTGCCAACTACAGTGTGAATTTGTTATAATGGCAACACAGGGCAGAGCTGAAACTTGTAGAAAATCTATTATCCATACTTCCATACTAATATAATATATCGCGTTTATATATTATATAAACGCGAAAGTGTGTCTTTCTCTATGTCTGCGATCTCTTCACGCCCAAACCATTTAAACGATTTTGTTGAAATTTGGTACCTCTATAAACTTTTGAGTCCCGGGGAAGGGGACACAGGGGGCTTTTTATCCCGCAAAAATATACGATTCCCGCGCGATAAATGAATTTGGGAGCAACAGAGTGGCGGGCATCGTCTAGTTTAGATGAATTTTAAAATAGCCCATAGCTTAATCATCGTCGTTAATTTTGATGACAATTTGTTCTTAGCGTAGGTACGTTTTTTTTACAAAAACAGTAACTATGTCTTTCCCCGGTTATGTTATGGTGTACTCTATCTTTGTCAATATCGATCAAAATCAGTCTAATTTAGGACCTTTCCAATTTCGTACTATAATATATTATCATTTTCGAACTAACGACTAAAACAACTTTATACAATCAAAAAGAAATAAACACATTAACGTAATTTCAATATTCGGCACTGGACCGAACCTTTGACTTAACAAATTATCAAAACAGGTCATGTTATCACAAGTATTCAAAAATAAACCTAATATACATCACGTAGGGTACATTTTTAAAATTAACCAGGTGTTTACAACCTTTTACAGAGGTGTAAGCGCCGTATGGTCACTTATGTCTAATGGTTTTAAATTGCCTTCATTTTCTTCAAACATTTTTCGATAAAAATACTTAATGGAATTGTTTGTTTCTTTGTGTGGTTGTTTTTATGACGTACGGTCATTAGCATACGTAAAAAAAAACTATTAAAGTATAGATAATGTAGCAAAAATAGTGTAGAAAAATGTTTTATTGCCTACGTACATTAAAGTATTAAATCGACGAACAAAAAAATAATGAGATATTTAGGTAAAAAAAAATAATTCTGAGTTACGTGATAACAATTGATTGATACATGTACTTAATAAATGTTAATGGAAATTAAGCTTTATAAAAAAATTCAAGACATTTTAATAACTAACACGTCTTGTCTATATTTAAAACCTTCCACATATGACAAAATATGAATTCTAAATACCGTAATTAAATGGAATTTTTGGGACAAAAAATTTGTCCGTGACCGAGCATCAAACCTACACTGACGCGACAGTTAACACCCTGCCACATTCACAAAAACCCCAAAAACTCCAGAACCAACGGTTTTTGTGTATGGTTTTTATGGGTGTTTATTTTAGCGGACGTTGATAACTTATCAGGTGCGCTCAACTGTTCGTGAATTTGTCAAATTTACCGTAACATCGAAAAAAGTATGAACTAAGTTTTCGCTATTGATGAAAGTTATAAATGAAAAAAGTTGTTATTTGTTATTCGTTTATCAAAAAAATGGTGTCTTTTTTAACGGACTTCCAAAAACGAGGAGGTTATATTTTGGGCTGTAAATATTTTTTTTCTGATAAATTCTAAAAACGGTAGAGGGTAACATGTTCTTTAAACCAGACAAGTGAGTTAAAATGGTTCACGATTGAACCAAGTGGTTACTCAGACGAAAAAATGTTTTTTACCCCTGACTATGCGTGTCACGTGTGCGTTGCACATTAAAACTTAAAGGTGAAGAGAACCCTAATATTTTGTAAACATTAATTGAAAAAAAGTTTAAAGTATAGGTTCGTTTTGTAGTTTAGTTACTAAGTAATATTCAAAATTTTATCATCAATCATGACGGTAGGTTATAATTGTTTAAATGTATTATTATGGTTAGACAGGACATTAGCAAGTTATTCACTATAGGCTAATTCCTTAAAGAAGTCTAACAAAAACTTACGTAACATGCCTTTAAAGCCAAGTAACCGTTTCTAACTTCTAAGCTTTACAAAAACCGTCGACAAAACGCCATGTTGGATTGTAAGTTTTTATTCACGACCATATTAGCTGTGCATGTCTCAGCAGTCAGCCCATTAGGGTGGATTAAGGAAGCCCTGAGTAAAGGATGTGGCCTCTCCCGTTCTCTGAAAAAAAAACACACTTGATCGATGAACGCGCGCGGGAAACTTATAAATAAAAATTTTGAGGTTATTTTTTAAACAATATTTAGGTTATAGCTTTTTAATTAGCTATTAAAGTATTTAGTTAACGCTTATATTGTTAATCACAAGAAAATGTAGGTCAAACATAACATAGCCACTTTTTGGGTGACGGCTAATAATAATGAAAATAATGATGCTGGCAGAAGTGTTATCAGTCACTGATCGCAGATGAAGCCCAAATTACTAGTTAATTTTCTTGTTGCCTAAACTTTAGTACAACCATAAAGATAAAGTCTTTCGGCGAACATAATTTTAAACGCAAACTAGGTATCTACAGGTATAGTATTTTTATTTATTTTATCACTATTTAAACAACAAATATAATATGGTCTATATACTATACAGCTGTTCTTCTCTGGGCTAAAAATCATAGAAAGAGCTCAATAAATTCCATATTTAAATTAAGAAGCACAGATTTTTACACGAAGAGACTAAATTAAATTTACGCGAATATTCTCAGTTTCTAATACTTTTGCAGCCATAGGCCAGGGCTCTATTAAGGCTTTACCCTTCCGAGGCTCGACAGTTATCAATAATACGAGTATACCGCAGTGTCATCCCACAAAACATTTTACATAAAGCTTTTTTATTACCTCTCATCAAATCCTGTGTTCATTTTATCAGTCTTGTGTTGCTTGTACCAACATTTAACCAGTGTAAGATGGTATATCTTCTAATTAGAGCCCAACGCTCTGTAGAGTCCTTAGGATCTGGTCTTTGTGACCAATATGACACAACCTCTCCTTTCTTCGTACATCTAAGCATTATGAGATCTCGGACACTGGTTTTACCTGTAGCACTGGATATAACCAGTATAACCTGAACTGTCTTTTCATTTAATCTTTACGGCTTTAGGGTACTTGTTTGCTGGCTTTAGTCGAGTGTGGGCGCTGCAATCCGTTTAGTTTATTGCAGGGTCTGTCCGATTATGAACCTTATGTAGTTGACATAAGGCCTGTGTGGTATTGTAAGTGTACTCCAGAATTCGCCCACGTGCCCGATGGTAGATAGCACAATGGCTCGAGGCATGTTTATGGGAGCACTCCCCGGAATGACAGCTCGCGTGCCATTATCCGCGCGAAACTTCCATCTGATACGATTGCCTGTATATCTGTATTGTATGTGTATTGTATCTGTTATTGTTTACTGAAAAAAAAGTTTTTCTTTCGGTTGTCCATTTAAATCTCTCTCAAAAAAATCAGTATTATAATATAGGGCAACAGGCGGTACCTACTTAATTTTTAATACTTTTTAATCCTTAATGTCTTGTTAGCAGCTAAATTTTAACTAAATTTTAAGTGTATGTCCAAACGTATTTAAGTTGTTAAGCTCTTTAGTTGACTCAAGATGAACGATCAACAACGTACAGAAGTCGTAAATTCTGTTATTAAATTTGTTATTGATGGGGTTTATAGGAAGTAATTATTGAAATACCTACTAAAAGGAGAGCACGACGAAAAACTGTACCTGAATACGCCACTGAAATTGTGAAATTAATTAAATTGTGCTGACATGTACCTGTCCAAATGTGTCAAGTGACAAGCCCCGCTTACCAACTTAACTCTTAAAACTGTCTAAAAACAACAATGGAAGTAGTAAACGTTCAATTTTTTTTTTATTTCGTTGAATTAATAATCAGAAACTGTAGCGTTCTTGTAGGGTGGCATATGAAGTGTGCATAAAATGTGCCACTTGAAACATTTTGTTTATGATTGACTGTTTTTTGTTTCAAGAGCACTTGAAAATGATTTAGATCCATGTTTATCTGGAACTGTGCCAATTTATTTCAAAAGCATTTTTCACACTTTTAGTCGTGGTAGTTAGGGAGTTTTTTATCCATACTTCAATACAACTTTATATTGTAATATATTTTTTTTAATATCTTTATTTAATTAAAGGGATTTACGTACAAAAAATGACGATGTCAATCCCATCTTTCCTTATACAAAATATAACAAAAATTATAACTCTAAATTAAAATTAAAACAATAAAGCATTTTAGCAGCTTCTGAAAAGGGGTCAGCTAAAATGCTTTGAAACACGCCAAATTATGTTGAAATTTGGTATGGAGATATTTTAAGTTCCGGTGACATAAATATCCTGTCATCTAGCGATTTATAAATTTTACTAATAAATTAACTACAATTTATAACATTGAATAGTTATTGAATTAAGAACATAAACCTCTCTTTCAATGAACTAACCTCAAGTTTTGTTTCAGCGGTCTGACGGTGACAGCTGAGCGGGCAGTGACTCCAGTGTACCTGCGGTGTCAGGAGGGCACCATCAGTTGGAAGTATCCTCGGGGGGCGCTGCGGCTGATCTTCAAGCCGCCCCTGCCGCTAGACGAGAGGGACTTCCAGGTGTGCATCAGGGTGATCAGACGACCGGACCCTCCGGATATCTTCCACGTGATGCGGGAGAATGATACAGGTGAGGAAAGCCAGATGTATAATGTACAATCAGGGAAGTTCAAACAGATCGTGGATCTAAGTAATTTGGTCGAGCTATTTCAAACTCAGTCGACACACCACGACTTTCTTGGAATTGACATATTCCGACCAAATGAAGTAGGCCCGTCAGCTGGCTCTCTATCGATTTCCTCCATTATACATTGTACAGGCAGAACTCTTGTAGAAAGGATTAATTTATACCTACCAACATGAATTAGTTAGGCAAGCATATAATGCTTGGTTTACACGTATTATGTAAATAAGTAGTTAACTAAATCATAACTTAATTTTAAGTCATTTAACTTGTAACTTGCTACAAAATTTTGATTTGATTGCAAACTTAAGATTAAGTTAAAATTTAGTTAACTACTACGTGAAAACCAGACATAACATTAAGTTATAGAGAAACTTATGATATTTAAGTTGGTCTTATTTAGACTAACTTGGAAACTTGGATACGTCAGTACTTGACAGCAATTTAAATCACATCCACGTTTCAGTGTTCCTTTACAATCTCAACAATATAAATCCGAGTGTAATAAAGCCTACACAAAAACGTAACTTTATTGTGGCACAATAAAAGCCATGTTGGGTTGTCGTAACTCAGTTTCTTTTATTCTTATGTGGCACATTAAATCATGGAAGTAAGAAATGTACCGCGGCCCACGCGCAGGTCTTGACATTGTGAGCCCACTGGAGAAAAGTGGCCCGACCAACAGTATTCGTTTAATTGATTTCGTTTCTGACGGTTTTGATTTCTCATCTCGCGTTCACGTGTAGGTGGTAAGTCGTTGACATCGAGCATATAACCTATAGAGAGTAAGCCATCCGTGTCCGAAACTTATGAGTGTTTTGGCACAGATAAATGAACCGCAACCAACTAGCGCTCGCACTAAAACAGTACACACCAATTAGAGACCTGTGTATTCGAACTTCGTTACTTCCGACCAATCAGAGCGCAATGGCTTCGGGCGGATTTTTTTTTCGAATAAAACATTTCCACTCTTTTGGTTCTTTGCTTGATGGTCGTTGAGAACAAGAAGTAGCCTTGAAGTTGTTATAATATGAATGGAAAATGCCTGAGTAAAGTATCCATGAAAACTAATCACTTCTCAACCCTGCTTATTCTCAAGTTATAGTGTCTAAAAGTTCTTAACCAGGCTTTTCCTCAGACCATACCACAGACCTGGATTAATAAATAGGTCGTTATAGGCCATGGCCTATGGGCAGTAACCTTTCTAGCCTCCTAGGGAGGCTAATTTCGGACGCGCATGAGATGGCAGATTTAAAGTGACTTATACGCTTAAAAATGTGTATCCTTCTCTGTCATGCATTTACGATATCGCGCATTTGTGACCATAAACTAATTACTTTCCAGGAACAGTAGAACGTTTCCCAGCGCGTCTCTTCAGAGAGGGAACGCGCAAGCTGCTTCCTCTATACGCGCCCGACGACGGTGACGTCAGAGAACTCCGATGTTTCCGCAGCAAGCACGGCCGAGCGGCTCTCTACGTTGAAGCGGAACCGGAAGAGGGAACCAAGAAGAGACTGGCCCTCTTCAAGTACGAAGCCAAGCCGCTGGTGCGAAGACACTACGACCCAGCTACAGCTGATTGTCGACCGTGTTCGGAATCGGAATTGGAGCTTGCCTTCTGCACTAGTGATTTAGGTACGTTTCTTTTAGTCTACTTATAAATGGTAACAAACTAAAGTTATAATACTTAAGGGTGCTTGCGTGTTACATGTTTCAAGTCACTGTAGAAAATTTTTTCAATGCTGCTACTTCAAAGCGAACTGTTAGGCGCACATTATATACACCCTTAAGGACTTTAACTAATTTGAATAACACCCTGTATACTTACATATTGAATTTTACCTTAAGTAATCTTCCTTTAGATGTCTTAATCATGTACGCAACTAGCAGACTTTAAATCGGAGATGGTAGCTTTTTCTCGCTATATTATAAAACCAAACGTACTCCACGTCTCCTCAAACATAAACTATACTGTCGTGTACGTCTCAATTTTGTCTCAAATTAAAAAAGAAACAACCTTCGTGACAAAGTACGGGAGGCCAATTACTGAGAGTATAAGGACTATCATTTGACTAATTTGTGAAATGTTCCTGAGAACAGAATGTTAATCAAGCAACCTCAAACCGCATTACGACAGAACCTTAATAAGACAGCTAAGTTGAGCTACTTATTGCAGTGTAAATTTCCGCTGTAAAATATTAAGTTACTTAAGCAGGCAGGTTAAAGCTTTAGCTTAGAACGGTATGCAGGTTTCAATAATTAGGCGAAGAATTGAAAAGTTTAAATATTTGCAAATGTAGAGGCGCTCATTTAGTCACAATTATGTACCACCCACCCACATAACTATCAGAGAAATCGATACATAGATTTTGGAGTCACGTTATTCTATTAAGTAATATAAAGTCAATTTTTGCTTTTAGTTTTTAGTTGAGTTTGACGTAGGTAGTCCGACCCAGACATACAATTCAGCCATGTACTCATTTTTGTAAGCATACATTTAGTGATGAGCTGACGATCGCATATCTATATATTAATACGCGAGCGGAAAACTTTGTACCCCTTTTGACGAAAGACGTTTAGATATAAAAGCATGCAATTTCTCCCAGTTATAGTTAATATGGAGGATGAGCGTGGAATACCGATAATATATTAAAATATGCTTAAATCTTACATATTATGAATAAATAAAACGCTACACACTCCATAACACGCACATACTCTTTGATTATGGTTAAAGTCTTTTTTTTTATAAAATTTAATGACCTGGTAACGAGAATTTTATGCCAACGTCTTTTATAGCTCAATTTCAAACATTTATGGTAGAATTTCGACCACAGGGCTACCTCTAGTAATAATAATAAAATAGATTCCATAATACTATTATGGAGTATAAGGACAATGACACGCGCATACCAAATCACAGATTTCCCATTAGTCGTAATAGTTGAGCGTAATCACGACAGGGCGACATGCCTTACCCATTACAATATCCTTAAACGAGAAAAAAAAGTCATTACTTAGTATAATGTTCTAAGAAAGACGAGGCTCGCGGAAGCTTTACATATGCGTCCGCGCCTTAAGCAGACTGGACAAACTAGTGGAGGCACGCGACGTCGTCCGTGTTTTTTGTGGCCACATTATAATAGCCGAGTTATGTCACTAGTCACTACGGGCTGTAGCCACAATGTAAAAAGGATACAGTAGATTGAGTTTTGTGCGCGCATTCGGGAGGCGGGCACGATTTCAGGAGGTTGATTCTAGTAAAATAGTTTTGTAGAGTTATTACATTAATAATTAGTGTTCTAATTATAAAAATTAAAAAAAACCATAACGTGTTTTGACGCCTTGACGGACCAAAATGGATTTTAATGGCAACAGGATCAATATTAAAATTATTCGTTTATAAAAAAAAAGTTTTTTTTAAATACTTTAAATACATAGGATTTTTTATTATATAATCCTTCCCCTAACATAATCAGGTCTTATTATGTTCTTTGTTATGTTCTAATACTAGTTTCTTATTCCTTATATACAGGAACATGATGATGATACGTGAATAGGGAACACTGTCTTAAGATTTGTTTTTTCGGAAATTGCTGTATGTTTTGGTAATTTGGCTTAATAAAAGAGCTGTAGCTGTACCATGAATTTGAAGGAATAGTTGTTGTCGATACTCGATAGCGATACGTAAATTTTTCGTATTTCTATTTTAGTCCCGAAAGTGGCCGCTAGAGGCGCTGAAAATTTTGCCAAACTAAAAATTTATGTAGTCGTTATCGAGAAGGCCATTTGTCTAAGTTAGTCTACCGTACATTAATATTTTTTAAAGGTAGGTACTCAGTGGGCGGGCAACTCGCGCGCCCCGGGCTGGTGTCACGCTCCACGCTATAATTTTACATGACAAACTAGATTCGTGTATCATATTATGATTGTTAGCTGAATGGGTTTCCGATGGTTTTTGTTGCTTATTATTCTAGAACACACTTACACCTACGTAACATTAGCTAAACTCAAAGTGTAACATGAATTTGAAAGTCTTAAAAACGAATCAAGGCTCAATACTTGAAGTGAACGTTTATCAAATATAAGAATTAATCAAAGTATATATAATTTTGGTAAAAATAACATAAGTATTTATAAATGTATTGAGTAGAACAACTTATATTAAACACTAATAAATTTCTTATTCAAATTATCAGAATCACTTTTCAAAGAAACTCCTGGGAACGAATAGCAAATATGCGCAAAAAATACTCATTTAATTGTATCTAATTATCGTATACATACTATTAGAGCGTTATAAAGCTCGTTAGAGGCTGTACGTTGTAGGTGACTGGTCGGTTTTGCTCCCATGTCCCCGATATAGGGCTGGTACATACTCGTATACTGTAAAAATCTAATTGTAGTGTAGAATATCATTAGGTCTTATGTTCCCGAGTCGACTTGGAATATTAGATAGAAATTTCTTATTTTATTTGTTTTATTTCTTTATTATGTTTCTATATTAACTTTAAGACAAACATAATAAAGGAATAGTAAAAATTGGCGGTCTCATTTTAGACAAAACGAAGCTTTTATCTAAAAGCGGTTTCTTCCAGACGACCATAGGTTGTCTATGGTAGCGTTGTATTATCCGATAGTTAGAGTTACAATGACATACATACTTATAACCAATTTTGTTATAAATAGCAAAGATTTTGTTATAAATAGCAAAATTTACATGCGAAACTTCTATTTGGAAATTATGTGTTTGGTATGTATATACTTTGAGACGCGGAAAAATGAACTCCGATCCCCACGGAGTTAACGAATGTTAGAGCCACAGAGTTGTCTAATAATTTACAAATAAGCTTAGCCTAAATTAACATTTTAAAAGACTCGGAAGTATAATATTGTATATAGTCATCCAAATCACGCCCCTCCCAATTATAAAATCTTATTCCAACTTAATCTGCGTAACAGCCTCAAGTTATTGTAAGGACCACCGTATAAAATATGCGTAGTAACCCTGAGTTTGAACAAAAGATTTAAGAAACAAAACATTCGCTTACTCATGCGGCAAAAACTAGACCGGTATGCTATCGGCAACAAAGTATAGGGACCCGATCAGGGCTGTCAATACATTTGTTCTGGCTAGGTAACCTCTAGCGTAAATAATATATAGAATATCTTCGGTTGACAGCCCTGAAAGCAGATTAGGCAGATAGGGGACTTACTGCTGTTTAGTTCTGAGAAACACTGACTGCCTCAGATCTGGTTTTAAATGGCCAATCGTGAATAAATTAGACAATATGTAACACTCTATAAATTAGCTTTTTAAATATCTAAGTAATAATATCTCTACTTTAGAGTGGTCTATAAAAGCGTAACAAGTAATTTGGATAGCAGCGACTATATGATTAGGTAGGTATAGCTTGACCACAAGCGATATACCTTGCCTTGGGTATGAGCGCGGCGCGGCGGGAGAGGGTTACCATGGTTACCGGCCGCACTACTCTGTCGGCGATGGTATCGTTAGCCGTCCCCGCGCGGTACAGATGTTGTGGTCAAGATAGAGTACTATAATTAACGAGCGGAATTTATCGCTGTAAAATGAATTATAATATATTATGTACTATTAAATGACAAACAATGTTTAAAAATTGTTAACTTTGTCAGTTATTATTATGCAGTCGGGAGGCCTATTCCAAAACTTATTTAAGACCCAAGCGATCGAACGAGAATGTCGCGTCCTATTCTTAAACGTCATTTTACATCTACGCGTCTTTCGTCAAAAGCAGTATAAATTTTCCGTTCGCGTATTAATTAACCGACTTCCAAAAACGAGGAGGTTATATGTTCGGTTGTGGATATTTTTTTTTATATAGATTACTTTTAAGTCCTGTTTCACCACTTCCTTAGTGGCTAGGCTATCCACAACTTATGTGACAGATGAAGTACGAATAACGTTTCAAATAAGTTATGTATAGCTTATCCGACACTTTTTGAAACATATTTATTTTTAGTAACATATTAATATGATATATTAAAAAATACCTTTCATATTCCAGTATCGCGGGGTGTGATAGTGGAGACCAAGGAGCGTCAGGACTTAGACACGACGCAGCTGACGTGGAAGCTGACCAAGATCATCCGAGCTACCGGCATGGAGGATAACAACGATATCGTTGACACTGAGTACTACAGGTAGGTTTATTTTATTTGACATTTACATAAAAAAGTACCTTTATGATTAAACATTGTAACGTAGAGGAGATACAATATTAACTTTAGCGTTAATAGAAAAAATTTAATAACTATTAACTAAGACTTTAGGTAAATAGAACATCCTAAGAGTTCCTTTGATGTCTGCACTGAAGAGAGATTATGTTAAAGAGTTTACAAGAAAACGTTTAGAGATACCCCCTAACGCTGTCTCTTTTTGGCATATTGAAAGTGTCACATGACAAAAAAGGACAGCTAACCTGGAAGAGTTATACAATGTGTAATTATTTTATTACTAAGGGGTTATGTGTAAATATTAATTAAAAGTAGCCATTAAATCATTGTTTATACCCATATCAATATCAGTAAACCTGAGTAAAATGCATAACGTAATGTTGTTTTGCAGGTACGACGTAGAGAACAGCATAGCCGCGCCCGTGCGCCGGCGGCGAGCGCACTCACACGCGCACGTCCAGGTGCGAGCGGCGTGCGGCGCGGCGGGGGGCGCGGGGGAGTTCATCATCATGGCGCGACGGCGACTCGGCCGGCTGGCGCTCACGTGCGCGCCACGTGCGAGCGAGTGGGACGCACTCGTTGAAAAGAGACGGCAAGATCCCACGGCTAACTGCCTGTTGTTGCATTGAATGTGGAGGTACTTTTTTTTAGGAATTTCTGTGCGGGTAGTTCCTCATAGTGCCGCGTGCGAGTGAGTAGGACGCACTGGTGTAAGACGCCAAGATCCTGTTGTTACATTGAATGTGTGCGGCGCAAGCGACATTTATATATTGTGCTCACGTGCATATAAATGGCTAACGTGGAAAAGAGACAGCAAGATAACATAATGCAGATACGAAGTTTTCAGACAATTATTTCCGTAATATCAGAACTAAAGTCTTCCATATCGTGTGTCATACGTATTTGGAACATAGCAGCAATTCAGAAAGGGATTAGCTTTTAATCTCGATATTTTAAGAATTAGAGCACAAAGTTTAGTGTAAATAATATATTTCTAGTTGTATAGAATAAGAGATTGTGATTTATATATTTGCCATTATTTAAAAACATTTTACATGTGACATTAACTTTTAATATCGCTTTGTTTAACACTAAAAGAGAGTAAAAATCTAAATAATTTAATTGAGATAGATTTAATTCATATTGGAATGCGAAAAAAACGTCAGTCAATAAATCGTCTCATAGCTTGCCATATCTTGTAAATAAATATTATGATAGCATTGTAATATATGTAAGGTATACCGAAATACGTACAACCTGACAAAATATCCGCAGTCCCATCAGAAGTCTACGGATATTTTGTCCGGGTAGTAGACATATTGTGGTCCGCAGTGCCAAAATCGGTAAGATTATTTTAGTAAGAGTGATCTCAAAATCTGTAGGTATTATCTTATGCTAAAAGTTTTCAGATGCATGTTAAAACCAGGCCAGGGATAGAAAACTTGTTAATTATTTAAAATAGCAATACCATCTTCCTTTTTTTGTAGCAACACCAAAATAGCTGTGATTGGCTATAATTTGGACACTGGATAGAAAGAAATTTGGCCATTGACCGAAAATCCTTCACACCTACCTGAAAATATGTTCAATATAAGTATTATGAAATACGAGACGAATTATCTCTGTTTTGCCACCGGACTAGATTTTATTTATTGGCCAAATATTTTAATATTATAGGTTTTCTCTTCCTGGTCAGGTTCTTTTAGGTGATGTTTAAAATAGAAAACATTAATGTTCACTAAATATTAATATAATTGAAGCCATTGTATAAAAATATACTTCTCTCTTGCTCTTATGTTATAAGATGGATTAGAGAGAAATATATTTTCGGAGAAAAATATAAAAAATAACTATTTACTTTTTATAAAAAATTCAAATCTTAAAAACTAAAATAATAATAATATTTAAATATACAAGACAACATCCTAAAAAGCAGTGGCGTAACTACAAGGTGGCAAGCCGGCAAAATGCCACGGGCCCCCAGCCGGAAGGGCCGATCAGCTCTCCTAGACAAGTAGCAAGTGATTATTTCTTACAATAATCGCTTGACGTGTTTTTGTATTGGATTGACATAGTGGAACGAAAACGAATTTGCCACGCGCCTTGAACGGTATTGTTACGCCACTGTCTACATGTCTAGTACGGGTTTAGTTCCTATGTTTCACATGATGTTATTTAACTGATATATGATGATGATCCTTATCATTTTTTACCATAACCAACATGAAACTTTGGGCCAGTGACGAATTAATTTTAGGGCAAATTATAAATACCAACAGCACACTATATTTTACGTGCTTATTACAAATTATCACATATTTTCAATCTGATGAAGACTTTATCGATATGGAAAAAAAAAAACGATAAAAGACTAAATTTTAAGTCGAAAATACTCGTACGCTCTCGAACAACCCTCAAACTCTATGTTGCAAGCTTTCAGTCCGGTGACGATATTTTTGTTCAAACTAAAAAAGAAAGCCTAACACTGAAAACAGAAAATGTCGGCTTATATTCACATACAAACGATTTGGTTAAAGTGACAAAAATTTACGCTTTTTTGAGTACAAAAGTGTCTTTTTTGTTTCTAAGACGATACTTACGATACGATAGTTGTTGTTTTTTTAACTTTAAAGTAAAAAGCTTGAGTTTAATTGAAATACACCTGCAAATCTGGGGAAACGGGAGTGCCCCGCCAAGATAGGCAAAATCCAAATGCAGGTGCACTTGGTTTTTTCTTAAAACGTTTCGTTGTGTTTTGACCACTTGTAATTTTGGTTTGAATAATGCCAGGTAGTTTAAATTTTTAAGAAATACTTATTGGCGTTGGTACGATAATTCGCGAAGTTTTAATAAGTATGTTATATATTTTAGATTTCATAGGTTTCTTAAAACCTACTATTTGACTATTATAATTTACCCTACTATTATAATTGCAAATAATATGAGCTTTAAAGGGCCTTGTAGGGCTTACAACAAACTTTATACAAACAGAACACAGAATAAAGAACAACTGAAGAACAACTTCGAGTAAATAATATTGATTTTTAATAAATTTTGTATCTTACCTATTTCATTATCTAGCTAGTGTATCTAGCTATACATCAAGTCCAAACTATTTTAATTTTGAATAAAAATTAAAAAAGTCCGGGAGTTATAAAATGTTAGTTATCCGCTTCTTCCACTTATGTCTTCAACTGTATAATACTATGTATTACCTCTATAATTATATTTGTGTCCGAAGACTCAACTACCTGTACATGAAATTTTATCACATTTTTACTTTCTCAATAATTGCTCCTTAATGATACGGAACCCTTCGTGTGCGAGTTTCACTCGCACTTGGTCCGTTTTTTATATTTCTTTATAACCGGGATTACTTTATGTGCCTACGAAAATAGAAAGTCTACGCGTAATGTCTCTTAACCCGATTCATATTTTAAATATAACTCAAGGGCGCACTAGTTTTCAACAGTGCACTTTTAGTTTCATCATCAGCTTTTTCGATAAGTTTTTAATATGTGGAAATATTGACGCATATTTAAGGTGCTAGGTTATGTTGGTTAATTATTACGGTTTTAATTTAGTTGTAATGTTGCATTTATGGGCAATAATTCGTTTATCGCATCGAAATCGTTTTGTTTTTCGTTTTTTTTTTGTTTTTCATTTCATTGCCTTCCGGACTTGAATTATGAGCCTCCAAATTCCGTACTAAGTACTAAAACAAAACATTCTTTGAAGTAAATGACATTCGGAATTCGAGTACAGTATGAAATGTAACTCTAATAGCTAGACGTTATTTGCCGAGGCTCAATACAGAGCAGATACTTTGTGCCAATATAGACAAGTGCAGACGGAATTGTCTGAGCGACGGACGATTGGAAACAATAGAGGCTCAATCGGCCGTGAAATTATACGTTTGATGAGGAAGGGATATTTCTATATTAAGAGGCTTTGTAGAAATAAAATACTATGTCGAATCGTCAGTGATACTCATAGAGAATAATAGAAATAGGGAACAATAATCTCAATTAGGCGCAATATATCAATATCGATGCCAGACAAAGGATGAGTAAATATTATTTTTTGTTAAGTTTGTTTCGTACGCTTATGATATTGAAGCTCGGAGAAACAAAACAAATATCTTAAAGGCTATATGCCATACTTAGTCTCGTAAAATGATTACTTAACTAGCTGTCCCGTGGCCGTTGGGCGTTTAGTTAGTTGCAATATTTCCCTATTTAGCAGCTCATAGAACCATTCAACTCTTTCACACTAAACTCTCCCTCAGCATTGAAATACTTGGCGTAAGCATATCGAGTGAAGTCAGTGGCGTAAACATATCAGTGAGACAGTATTTCAGTCGGTTCGGCCTCATATGGAATAATGTTCTCATCTCGGGGCTGTGGCACCTAAATACCAATTGCTCCCTTCTAGATCGTATCCAACGAAGGGCCGTTCGGATAGTTCCTTTTTTTGTAATATACATTTTTTAAGTCCATATTATATTTACGTATTTCGAAATTTTTATTAAATAATATTTATCCGGGCCCTATTTATCATACTATCGTAATATGACCGCGCTCGTGTACACCGCGAAGCGCGTCGCGCTTCACGTACACCGCGGTCCGTGAGGCGCGCCGCGCCGCCCTTTGTAAAATAATTCCGATTGCGTATATTTTAATTCCACAATATTTCAGAATTTATTTAACTAATTAATGTGCTTTAAAGGAAAAAAATCCCCATAAAATTATCTTGATGATGAAATACCTTTTAACTACTAGTTTTCTATAAACTATAGAATAGTATGCTTGTGTACTAAATGATTCTTAAAATGCAAGGAGCATTTTAAGGGTTAATTTTTAATATTATTTTTCACGTATAAAATAGCTTGTAGTTACTAATTTATAAAAATTAGAGGTATGGAGTCGCGAACTTCGTTATAGATCGACAAAAAACCTTCTGCATAAATCTTGATTAATCTGTCTGAAAACGAATTTATTTCAAAATAAAAATATGCCTATAGCAATGTCAAAGAATGTAGCTTTCCAATGGTGAAAGATTTTTTTGAAATCGATTTAGTATCATCGGAAATTACTCTCCTCAAACCCACAAACATTCAAACACACAAATACACAAACGCTTACTGCTTTATAATATTAGTAAAGATTGCAATTTAATGAAGAGTGTCACAGAATATATTTGTAGCTTGGATGTTGCAAAATCTAAATTTTTAGAATGACATAACCGAAGAGTTCTAACAGGGTATATTATTAAGACTGTTCGTCAATCCGTCTATCATTTTCTGCTGATTCAATGCATTCGGGTTTCCAAATGCGAAAAATTAATTCGGAAACCTAATACGTACACGTATTATGCGGCCAGCATTCAGGTCGTATACAAATACTGTTATCAAATACCTAGGACATCAACATAAAGGCATAATTCTATGACAGGGGGAAAACGCATCTGTAACTTCATTGCACAATATCAAACAATATCTGAGAGATTTCAAACTGCCGTGGAAATTCTATGCCACATTCATATAAATGCAATTCATTTTCCAACATGGCACAATATACAGGGTGTAACTATACTAAGAGATATTAACTCTAGAGCGGTGTGAGTTAGTCGTTTTTGAGAACTAAAAGGCAATAAAAACCGACCAAGTGCTAGTCGAATTCTCGCACTAAGGGTTCCGTACCAGTAAAGACAGACAGACGGATAACCATCGAAGTCTTAGCAGTAGGGCCCGCTTTTACCCTTTGGGTACGGAACCCTTAAAATTGAACTCTTATAGATGTCTGTCCCGCCCGTATGTCACTTGTCACTTATTATCGAAACGACAGACGACACTGCTGAAACTTGGTATAAATGTATTCTGCGAAACGTATTAAGATTCTGTTCGAATACTAATTATTTAAACACGCCTTTAAATATCAATTTGTTTTGTAACCCTCTGTACACACCATACAGCGATGTATTATTGTGGTTCACATATCTCGCTATTATGTGTAACTTTGACTGTGATGCAGCAGCAAACCTCCTTAGTGCCCGGGATACACGAGGCTAGTTTTTCAAGCTAGGATAGTTAGCTAGTCCAAGGAAGCTAGCAAGCATTCTTACACTTGTTAACTATGCTAGCTTGAAAAAAAAGTACTTCTAGCTGGCTAGCTAGTAAACTAAGTAAATTAGTTGACAAGCCAGGTAAACTAGGTTGTATGCTACCATCGGTTGATAATTCAAATTAAATAAAACTGCCGGGTGGCACTTTTTAGGGGGAGGCAAAGTTTCACAGAAAATAATAATATATTTTATTATTTTATATTTGTCAATTTCATATTTAACACAACTATTAAGTTGGAGGTATTAAAAAAATTACGGAATATTTCATTATGTAATTATTCTGCGATAAATTCTAGAAATTCCATACTTTCGTACGTAATTGCAAAATTCTGATGACGGTTCTTGCCGAAAAATTCTTTAGATTAGATCATGTCGGGATTGCAATTTCTATTTGTACTTACATACTTAGTTGTAATGTAACACATTTAATTATATGAGAGAATCTGTATTGGCAGAAAAAAATCCCAAGAACTTGTATGAAAAAATCGCGTGAATAAAACTCGCTCTTAATGTTTGTAAAAATTATACGGTGGCGGTAAGATTATCCTCCGCCCAAGGCAGCCGATACCCACGCTACGCCACTGCTTTAAAATAATTAATAACAATATAAATAATAACAAGGAAAAATATCTGAGTAAGGTAAACCTTTCATTATTAATTATTATGATCTTTCATCGATTAAGGTTACAAGTGTACAGTTTAATTAATAATCAGTGGTTAATACTTACCTTTAAACCCATAGAGTACAATACCGTTCCGAAGGCATTGTGCCAACATAACAAAATTAAAAGTCCTTTGTTACATCGTCGGACAGGACAGGCTTATGTACTTTAGCGTCGGGTAAACTAATAACCTGGCTGTTGCGAGTTAATCAGTTTAAGTGACTAACGTGAAAAATCTCATGCCGCTCATTATGCGGCCTCTACGCGTTAAGGGCCAAATTAATTAATACAAGCGATTACGAACACAACGTGGAAAGTAGCATATTTGTCTATCATATGGGACGATTCATTATAAATGAAATCAAATAAAATCAAAGTCTTTTTAATTCAAAATCATTACTTAAAGTACACTTTCTGAACGTCGAAACTACGGTGCCTACCACCGGTTAGGGAACTAACACGGCGAGAAGAACCGGTGTAAGAAACTTGCACTTGCAAAAAGATGGAAAATAACAATCTTATGTCTTAAAACTAATTTAATAAATAAAAATTGTTTTAAATAACTAAATATTGTAAGTTAATAAATATATTACAATCTATTGTAACTTATAAAATAATTAAAAAATATATAAAGAAAAACAAGTTACATAACAATTGTAAGTCAAGACTTTAAATATTATACAGAAGCACACTGACAAGCAGCCATTCTACTCCCAGGATGTGCTGTCTTTAATAAAATCATTACATTATATATGTCTATCTCTAATCTGAAAATTAAAATACCCAAAATTTAAAAAAAAGTTTCGTTTAGGCTATCCACAAAATTTTTGACAGATTCTCCATACAACGTCTGTCAAATAAAGTTGTATCTGTCAAATAAATAGACTATCTGTAAGCAGTGGAACAGGCCCACTTATTATAAAATTTTAAATGTGACGTCAAAAAACTTAGGACCCCTCGATACACTGTGTCACACTTTGTCGGCCCACTCCCTCTGATGACTAAGATCAAGCCGTTTAACGATTAAAGATCACAGCCGATTATGTAGAGCCAGCATATAAAGAAACATCTATATATTAATACACGTGCGGAAAACTTTGTACCCCTTTTTACAAAAGACGCGTAGATGTAGAAGCATCAAATTTCTCCCAGTTATAGTTGATATGGAGGAGGAGCGTAGAGTACTAATGTTATTTTAAAATATGCTTTAATATTGCCTAGTTTTAATGAATAAAATGCTACGCACACTACAATACGCACGCTGCAATATTTTGACATTACTCTTTTTATTTTTATTTTTTTCGTTTATGGTTAAAGTTTTTTTAAACAAAATATAAATGTCTGGTAACGAGACCATTGAATCAAATTGTCTGTGATTGAATTGAGTATAGATCATCTTTTTTATCACTCCTATACACGATGGATTTTAATATTTATGGTCGTATTTCGACCACAGGGGATCTGTTATTATATTGTAATTTTTATGGTTACCAACAATTCTATGTTTAATTTAACCGTACACTAAATTTTTTTGTTACATTTCAAATCCTTTGTGAAACTGCAATGAGTAGCACAATAATATTCGTGCCTTGTTCTATCATAAATACAATTTTGGAGGGCAATACTAAGGTCTTATCGCACATTGCCACCCCTCGTTAATCCAGTCTAAGTCTGACCCTAGAGACTTGATACATGCTTTTATCTTACAGTCCGTAATAAATAAACATACTAGTTTGTAAAATTTTTCATATTACTCAGAAGAACAAGACTTCAATTAAATTATTTTTTTTTTAATATTTAGGGGGCAATCGAGCAGAGGGGTTACCTGATGGAAAGTAATTGCCGTCGCCCAGGGACACGTCCGGAGTGTCGCGAGTGCGTTGCCTACCTTTATGAGCGAATAGGGAATGGGATTACGGAAGTTTGGCCACCGGTAAACTCACTTACTAAACGAAACACAGCACACTCCCATTTCACGCCAGTTTTCTGTTTGAATCTTAATTTAATTATTTATAAGTTATGACGTGGTGAAAAGTGTCCTTACCTGTCTAGCTATATTATATACTAGTATTTTCCTGGCTTTGCCTGAATGGAAATCATTTATTCAACGAAAGCATTATATCATAATAAAAAGTATTTTATAGAATATAATATCTAAGTCAGCTACTACTCTACCTGTATACGGAACCCTTTTTTTCTTGGATATAATTACAGCCTGTGTCACTGTGATAATGTAGCGAACTAACGGTGAAAGAATTTGTGAAGACGGGTCAGTACTATTTGAGTTTATTCGTAAGAAACATAAAAATACAAAGATAGAAAAATATAGATATTTCCTCTTTATTAATGGTGTGAGAAGTTAGCGTATGTTGATAGAGTTTTCACTTTGGTTTTAATGTTAGTTAAAACGTAGTAGGTATTACTAAAATTTTTTTCCGTCGAACACTTGTCTCGACCTTATTATATACTGAAATTTTGTATAGTCAAACATTCAACAAGTGCTTAAATCTGTTGTGGCAAAATTAATTAAGTTTGAAGCATAGACTGTAGGTAGTTTCTGACTGTACCGAGAATATGCTAGTACATTTGCTTCGCTCACCCTGCCAGAAATTGTAATTGGTGTATGATCTATCTGAAGCATACCAGTCGGTTATTGCCTCGGTTAATCGTTTCTTGTTAATTGATTGATAGACGTGCCTAATGAACGTTGTAAAACATATATGCTATGTATAACAAATCCATATTTCCAAAGTTATGCAATAAATGCTAAAGTGTGTCTGTTTCCACTTCACGATCAAACCGCTCAAACGATTTTGCTCATAATTGGTAGGGAGCTACTTTGAGACCCGGCGAAGGGCATAGGGTACTAGGAAACTGTATATACGAGAGAAATGTACAGTTCTCGCGTGGTTTGCGGACATCATCTAGTCTAACAAAATACGATCTCAGTACACTTCGAGCACCAGCTGTCGAAAAAGAAAATATATGAAGAGAATGACGGAAAGATAATAAGAGGAAACTATTTTGATCGACTAAATTAAACGAGAGCGTACCCGAATATGACTCTTAAATGGTTACTCAGTTATTTAGAACTTGTGCTCCTAAATATTTATGGCGATAGGTATTTAAATGATTATACATATTGTGTTATTAATCCAAATAACAGCCTTAAAAGGAAGTTGTCAAAAATAGATATACCAAACTTATATAGCTTTTTGTTGTTACTACCAAAGCCTTTTAAAAAATTGGGCTTACAAGCAAAATATATAGAAGTAAATAACTTAGTGGCTTAGTTTAAAGACCGTTAACTTGCTGAGTTATGCTTGTGACTAAGATCAACCCAATGATATATCTCTGAAGCTAAAATCCGTTTATCCGTTTAGATCCGATCAAGTTTAAATCCAATTATGGTGTCTAAAGTATGCCAAAATTTGAGACCTATATTCAAATAAAAACATCTAAAAGATCCCCGTTATCTATACAGTCGAGTTAAAGCTGAAAAGATCTAAAATAAAACAGAAAAAGTATGTCGATAGCAAAATATTCTCAACATCCCTATAACGATTCGTGTAATAAGTAAAATATGCTACGAAATGGCCCATAACTCCGACAAAGAACTCTCTACTGCACGGAATATAAAAGCCGTTTCGTTTTAAACACATTTTACTCTACCGATGATCTGGTGACCTGCCAATTTCATGAACATTTTTTCTTTGGCAAAGCCCACAGGTCGAGATAAAAGAACAGTTGCTTCGTAATGACATCTTTTTGTTTGAAACCTTTATACAAAAGACACGGGTTCACGTTAACGATGCGTACTCATTAAATATATTGACGTTTATCTACGGTCACATTTTTATGAAAATCGGGGGCAAGAGAGTAAACCGGTTACCTGATGGTCTGGCGTCGCTTGCGTTCACACTTATGTTGCCGGCCTCTTAATAAATAGGCAACGAGAATAGGAGACGGGAATAGGTATAGGGAATGATGTTTAGAAAAGTAGGCCTCCAGAAAACTCACTCACTTTTCAATTTCTCGGTCAGATTTCAGAATATAGTAAGTAGCCTCCAGAACGAACGAACGTCGTTTCCATAAACATTTTAAGTATATGGACAATTTCTATGATTTTATATAAAGGAGTGTAAATATAATAACTTAGCCTGCACCAATTGCATCATTGTGTGTGCATCGTGCTATCGAAGGTTTACACTTTGTTCTCAGCTTTGAGCCTTACCAAACTGACATTGATCGGAGATCTCTCTATATAGATCTCAACAATATATAACCCTATTTCGATGACGTAGTACGGTAGCATATATTTTAAAGTACTTTTCTATACTAAAATTTCTTTTGAAAGCCACCGCTCGTGGAAATGAATGCAAAAGTCACGTTCTGTATGAAATCGATGTTATTAACGAGAAACGTCAATTTTGCAAACACTCAACACGTTTCGAAACGAAGGATTTTTAATTTGATTTACGTTCCATACGCGTCGCGGAAATATGGATTTTAATTTTTCCGATAAAAATATTCTTGTTTCCCTTTATTTGATTACTCTGTGACTCCGAAAAAAGTGGCTTTCCCCAAAAATAGTCGAAAATAACTTTGTATTTTTTGGGATTTGGCGTGGATGTATGAAACGTTCACAAAGCGATCGACACTATTGTAAAATTTGAATTTTTATTGTTGACTGAGGCTATGTACGCTTTATTTTACTAATAGATGACGTGGAATACATATAATATATAGACGGGATAAAAGTATCCTACGTCCCCCTCCTCGGGACTCAAATATCTACATTTCAACGCGACCAAAATAGATCCGCCATCGGGCTATAAATCAACTTCTCTGATGAATATGCGATAGGCGATTGCAGAGTGATTAGCTGCCAGTTCTGGAGCTACAGGTCAATCTCTCTATATGGATCCTGTTTCATTACACAAGCCTTTAAATAAAATATAACGCAATTGTATCATACTTGATAATAATAGTTACCTAAGTTGATAGACTACTGATTCCCAGTTTTTATAGGAGTTTGAACCCATTTATTAGCATTTTAATCAACAACGCTGTTCAATATTATAAATCTAATCTCCAATGACCTCAGAAACCTATCAAAACCCCTTGCCAAATAGACAAGAACCTCAAAGCCCCTTTTAACACGAACACGGTCATCGCGGTCGCTATGACGCTTAAAGTAAGTAATGTATGAGCAACTATGAAACATTTCGCAGAACACGTTGACAGTTCGGCGAGCGTGTGTCGTCCGAACTTACATGCTAACACGGCAACCGTCTTTTCAGTTTTGCCAAGGCCGTGTGCGAAAAAAAAAAGATACTAAAACTACAAATTATTCTAAAATATCCAATAAAATCAGAAAAACTCGGATCAAATTGAAAGTGTAGTAATTGATACAACTTTTTCTATGAACACTAAAGACCGAGTTGCTAAGATCATTAACTTGGAACTCACAAAGTTTATTTCTCATCCTGCTTGTTGGAGTTTTGTTTAAATGTTATTTTATTGCGGCAAACGCCGGATGAAAGCCTTCGGTAAGTAAACGAAAAGGTGAATGTAATTAAATATCGGCTCTAAGCCCGTTATCGATATTTGAAAGGGAAAATCTATATTATCCGGGATTAATTCAGTGAATTACAAAAATCGTCAAAGTGCGATCAGGTTCGCACACGAAGGGTTCTGCACCATTCATTGCTTTTAGAAAAGGTATTACCTATATTAGCTCTATTTTTCACTCTTAAATATTTATATTATCTTTAGAATTCGTTTTTTTTAATATTTTTTTTACCCTTTGCATTTTGATTACCTTTTTTTTTAAAAAAGTACTAGAGCTAGAGGACACCTCGATCGTTTAGGCCTGTATCATAAATTGCCTATCTGTCATTTTATAGTGGTCACACAAAAACAAAATATATATTTTTATATCAACTGGCTCTATAATTATCTTGATCTATATACAGCCTCACCGCACGAACGGACAAGCCTTAGGGCCTCATTTTTACCCTTCCGGGTACGGAATTCTAAAATCAAATGGAGGAGGCGAGAGTTTTTTTCGTATGGGGGCGAAATGGGTTCATCAATTCCGTCCACTTGGCGACTTTGATTTATTCGTAGAGCGCCGTAGACGTGCTACGTCAGAGTGCTACGCGGGACTTATAAGTTACGTCTCAATACGACATACGACATTTGCCATCCAAACGCTTTTATGAGGAAAAAATGTATTTGAGTATCGCTTAGTAAAAATTGATGTCCTCAAGTTTCTATATTACTTCTAAGATATATGTAGCAGAATATAAAAAAAAATTGAATCGGTATGTCATTGCGCGTGGAGACTTTTGATCGCAAAATATATTAAAAAAATGTAAAAAATTCTTTACTTATTATTTCAAGTAACTAGCAAAATAGAAATAGAAACTGCCCTGTCTGCTAAATAGTAACGAAGGCTTTAAACTAAAAATAACTTTTTTTTTTAATTTAAATAATTTAGAGAAAACAGATTTATTTTATTTCACAAAAGAAAGGAATATACGGTATCACGAATAGTTTATTTAGACTAGTGTATGTGGGTCACAGGGGTAAGTTTCTGCTATTCTTCAGCGAGCGTGTCTATGGGTAATTTAACTTTACAAATTCAGATGTAACTCACTAAGGAGATCTAAGTTACCCGTATGTAGGGAATATAAAGTTAAAATGTAGTATTTTTAAACAGAACCATTAAACTATTATACAAATTCTTTGTTCATATTCAAAACTGTATTATATAATGTTGGGCAACAATTAAATTCATCCTGATTTAGATAATAAACTTTATCAATAAATGAAAATACATCCATCTTATAAGAGAAATTGCAGCAGTTAGCTTCATAAATCAACCTCATTTGTGCGAATTGAAAAGGCTTCTGCTCCAGATTTTGACAGGAAGTGGGCCAAAAATATTGTCTGTATGGAATGTGCATTTGGCGATGTATACAGTAGTTTGAAGTGTGGCAAGTATGCCGCGTATTTCGATATGCGGCGCGGAATTTCCCGTGTAAGTTGCGCTGATATTTGAGCACGTTACGCTGTTTAATCGGCTTTGTGGAGCCGTCTAAATTCATTTCGCTTTTGATGTTCACGCCGCTCAACTTTGCTTTTAAAACTTTCACTATATTTTTATCTCCGCTATTCGCTTATCATACTGTATTCAAACAGTCGGCATAAAAGTCTATTCAGCTTCCGCGTTTCCGTCCAGCTTTATTTTTATCTAGCTCGCAGAAATTAAAAAGCTGCGATCTTAACTAGAAATGTATCGCTCCATCGGCCGTACCGTGAAATGCGATTAAGGGTCATTTTTGTCCATATTGCCAAAAATGGATTTAGTGTTTAGGGTCATGCGGGTGGCGTCGGTATAGCGGTGTGCCCACAGCGCAAGGTCGATGCCCGCATCGATCGTCGGCGACAAACGGCGCGCCTGTGCGGCACCGCACACGCCGCGCAACAGGCACAATCTAACCTCCGCTGGCTATAGTAAAAACACACAGTTCAGTTTCAAAGAGGGCGTCCGAGGACGCAGACGGCGCCCCTCGCGTCGCGGTCGCAGCAGCAGTCCGTCGGCGACTTTTCATACTTCCAAACACCAATAACTGTGATAACAAACACCAAAAAAATGTTAGGTAGGAGCGTTAGAGTGGGTCCGGAGCACGCGTAACTCGCCGGTCGTAGCCGCGCCGTATTGTTTACCTCGCGTTTGGTGGCGTTGGGTGTGGTTCAATGGCACTTACACTAACGTGTCCGCCGGGGCGTACGGGGGGCAGCCACGTGATGTATTACTCCGCTGCCGGCCCACCCCCGCCGGCTCGCCGATGCATTTAGTCGAACCTGCGCGCTGCATTTCAAACTTTAAGTGCTATATTCCGATGAACCAGATTGCACGCCGCGTGCGAGCGAAAACCGACCTAGAGCCCTCGCAATATGACGTCGCGGCTACGACAGCCCTTCCATCATTTTCATTATTCAATGATTGCAGAAAATGTAATTTATTTTACGAACGGATTCATATTTGCTATTTGTTTCATATTTGCATGAGACTGAGTCCATTTTACCTTGATACAGCATGGGCCGTGGACAGATTCCCATTCATAGATTTTATCGTTGTGAGTTTTCTTGTTTACGTCACCTTCCTGTCCCAGATCTGTTTTGATAAATAGAGGTTGAATTATTTATTGGATGACCCCATTATTCGGCAATGAATTACAGTTCCAACTTTATATGAAAGGCAGGAGGCTCGATGTTTGTTCGAGTTTCTTATCATTATTTAATGTTATTATTTATTCAAAAGCTGCAAATCGTATCGAACTGAAGAAAATGTTTTATTTATGGGTATGTATTTAAACTTAGACGCTAAAATTTTATTGTTTTCATCCCTTAATTAATAATTTCTACAAATTATTCATAGTTTTTTCGGTGACATAATTATTAATTATAACAGGATTCATATTTTTACTGTATACCGTCTACAGGACGCTCTCGCGTTTCTTTAAAATATTGTATTAAAATTGATTTAAATTTCATTAATTATTATCTCATCTTAGTCCTATCATTATTGTACCAGTTATTAATACTGACCTGGCGTTCTTTTGTTTAAGGCAATATTAAAGCCACGCCTACAATGCTTTATTGTTCTCAAATTATTCACCGGTTTCATGAATATTCTTTGAATTATTATATATATTTTCCTGTTATATATGCAGGACAATATCATTATTTTGTACACGGATTTGCCATATATTTAGTACAAAAAAGGTTTTCGGGTGCAATATGTTTGTCGATATCTAAATTTATGCAAACAATGATTATAAAAATTCTTTTATGTTTGAGGGATGTATTAGCAATATTATTGTATTTATATCCTTGTTGTTGATTAATTTGTTGATTTCTAATTTATAAATATGTAGTTACATAAGTTGTATAACTATAAGGACGGCATTATCGTGAACGATAAAGTCCTTTTTTTTTCTTTTCTCTTAGAATAAAAAAAAATTCTTTTTCTATAAATTTAGTATGTATATTGGATTATTTTCGTCACGCAATGGTTTTATAGAGTATATATAATAAATAGTAAAAAGAGGATAGTCTAAGTTAAGGTTTCCTAGTTGCATATTAGGGACCATCCATAAAGTACGTCACACTTAAAGCCCCCCCCCCTATTTACGTGCGATGAGGATTTACGTGTGGAGAGGGGTTATATGTATAGGGTGACATGGTGTGACAGGGGGGAGGGGGGGTTCTCAAATATGTGACTACCTATGACAAGGTGGAAGAGGGGTTGAAAAATCATGAAATTTGTGTAACGTACTTTATGGATGGTCCTTTATATACACTTCGTTAATAATCATTTTAAATAAAAATCATTTACGCATATTGGTTCAATAGAACCAATCTAATAAGATATCTGTGGCATTTAATAAAACACATTATTAAAATGATAGTAACTAAAACATATTAGTTACGACTATTGTCTGTTAAATAATAATTTATCGTTTTATAACTCCGTCGGTTTTTTGATGGTAGTTGGTGTCATTAAATCCAGCTACATACGAGCAACTTTAATGTGCCCGAGTGTGTGCACAGTACACAAGAACAGTTTTATTCAAATTTTGGAAGTGGGCCAAATTATTTAATTCAAACGAATCCCGATATTTTGCATAGTTGCTGTTGATATATTACGTCTATAATTAGAGGTTGCAATTGATAACTGTCAGGTTTATTATCTGGAGCTCTACTCACAAAAGGCACATTAAAATTTTCGAATTTGACCGATTGCTGCCGTCCTTTCACGTTTTTTAGAGTAGGACCCGGCCGCGGCGTTTCGTTTCTTTCGTGTGAGTCTTCTCCTCTTCGTGAATGGCGAATACAGACGATGACAGGCGAGCCATGATTGGCATACTCGTCTGTGTTTACCGATGTTTTTCAATATTTACTTTTGCTCAGTAAGAGGACAAAGTACTAGGGACGATTATATGAACGTTTGCTGGATCGTGACGATTAAAGAACAACCAATATTGGCGATTAAGAAAAGTCTGCATTAAAAAACTGTTTCGGAATACGTACTCGGGTCCTCGTTATTCGTAGAGATGCGGCTATTACATCAAAGCCAGTATTAGTCACTAGTTAATATTAATTAATAGTAGGACGGTACTGGCATGAGCCAATACTAGAATTAATGTTAATTTATGGTAAATTGGTTAGACAACATAGTGTGTTGCTCGACATTATTTTCCTTAAAAACGATTTTGGTGATTTTCTCCAAATTAATAAAAATATTTTGAGTTTGAGATTTTGAGAAAAGTATTTTTTTAATTGAAATTTGTTAGATATTAATTATTATAGTTAAAAAAAAACTCAAAACAATATGTAATGTATTTAAACGAAAATAGTTAAAACATTTGAGAAAACGACACATATGTCCAATGACAATCTGGCGCTTGCCCATACAAATCACAAAAAATTGTCTTTCAGCGATGCGGCGCGTATATGTAACTTATTAACCATGAGAGTAGTTTATAAATTATATATACCTACTCTAAGATACTATCTGTATATTTAAAGGCTTCTGGGGAAGGGAAAATTGGATCGGAATACTAAGTTGATTCAGCATAAGTCAAGAGCTCTTTGTCTCCAGCGCCCTCGGATATTAAACGAATCTAAATCAGCAAAATTTTCAATCGAATATTTTAGTATGCGTATTTGGTTTTTGATACAACGTTTGCCGTTTCTCTTTCGATTATAAGACTATGATGTTTTTTTGTAACAAATATTTGAACAATAACTTTTTTAAGTTCTTTTTTCTCACCCTGTGTCCGAAAAACCCATCTTAGAGAACCCTATTTTTTCGAAGGTAAAATTATATAGCTCGTGTTACTATTGGATAATGTAGCTTAACCAAAAAAAATTCCTCTTCATTATAGGTGTCTGTGTAGTTGAATATATTTAGAAGTTATTTGCATTAGAATAAAATACTACAAAAATACTTATTT
>JAOTAV010001185.1:0-34349 GCA_026546445.1 Cyclargus thomasi | reverse complement strand
AAATTTGGTTAAAATCGGTAAAGCCGTTTCGGAGGAGTACGAAGACAAACATTGTGACACGAGAATTTTATATATTACATAATAATGTTTGTTACTCTTTCACATAAAAACAATGCCATAAATTTTAATAAAATTTGGTACGTATATGAAACTGCGTATATGAAAAAAAAAAATTTTTTACGATATCCTTAACTTTGACTGGCAATGAACTTGGTGCATCATTGAATATCCGACGTTGCCATTGTTCGCGCACGTACAAACACCGACCTTGGTGATCACAGCACCACGGCAGCATAATATTTTTACGTTAACTAAATTGTTCATACAAAGTCGTTATAACTTTCGTAGATGTGGGCAGAGTTATGTCTCTGCCGAAGGTCCATATGAAGCTTTGTGCCGAATTACGTCGATTCAACCATGGGTTTATCCCACAAGATTGATATTTGATTAACCAAACCAAAACAAAAAATCGGAATGAAAAGTAACCTATAATAAAAAAAGGGCAGCTAGCGCAGGAAATACTACCGTCAACGTTGACCAACTAACAGAGCAGCGGCCGGTAACCATGGTAAGTCTCCCGCGTCGTGCCGCGCTCATACCTAAGGCGCGGTATAGCGCTTGTGGTCAAACTATAGTAAAAATATCTATTAGTAAGGGAGATAGAGAGTATGTATATACCAAATTTCATTAAATTCATGCAGTAGGTTGGCGTAATAGATGCACAAACATAGGATTAATTCAGCTCAGTACGATCTCTTATAATGTTATGATGATCAAGTTGCGCTGTTAACTTGAGTTGCCTCAAAGTTAATCCTAATTAACCCTAAAAAAGTTAAGTAAAAATAACAATAACTATAAAGAAACAAGGTATCTCCTCTTATCACACAAGCTGAAGTTTAAAGATTCTATAGATAAAATTATCCTCGTTACACAAGCTAAATGATCAAAAACAGAAAACCCGACTGCAGAAACCATTGCAATATGAATTTGGTCGGGTAAAAATACTACTGCGTGTAGTCAAAACTTTAATACGTGACTTGCTTGGCTTATCGAATATTAAATCTAGTTTTATCGCGCAAGACCTGATTGCCAGATTTAGTTTTTTGGACAAAATATGTTCAGTAATACTTTTGTACTGATGAAGTAGGTAATTTGTTCAGTAGCATTTTTTGCAGGATGCGTATTTTAGCGTTCAACATAATTATATCTAAATTTACGATAAACTAAAAACTTATTCACTAGACGAAACACAGCGCAACGATGTTTCACGCCAGTTTTCTGTGAGTACGTGGTATTTATTCGGTAGGAACGGCCCATTCGTGCCAAAGCATGGGCTGCTCATGGCTCTCCCAAGGCAACGAGCGTCCTTATTATGTATTTGAGATCAGACAAACCCACTAGGCCACAGACATTATATGAAGAGAAAGATACTATTTTATTCCAAGGGAGCATTTAATAATAGTATATTTTTTTAAGTTTTTCCTATCGGAAACCATTCGGCATGCATTTACTATAGCTTTCTTCCATTACAGGCTTCCTAGTGGAATTCGTCTCACTGCCCGTGGTGTCTGGGTTCACATCAGCAGCAGCAATCACCATAGCATCATCTCAGATCAAGGGTCTTCTCGGCTTGAAGTTCAGCGCGGAAACCTTCACTTCCACATGGGCTGGAGTAGTCCATAACATCACCAGCACGAGGATCCAAGATACATTGTTAGGTCTCGCATGCTGTATAGTGCTTATGGGTATGAAGGTAAGATTGAAATTTGTATGTTTTGTATTTGGATGATCTTTGTGATTTTTTCTATCGAGAAAATTTTAAGTTATCGTGTTTTCGCTACTACAGGAGATCACAAGTATAATGTAGTAGCTATGTTTAAAAATGAAACGATTCAATATCAAATAAAATAGTCCGTGTAAATTTTAACCTAATCTTTTATTTTTAAATATTATTTAATATTAAAAAAAAAGAATAGGTTGAATAAAAAAAACCTCACTTATTTTCAATTTAAGTCTTAAACAACATTTTAAAGCAAATCCTAAAATACAAAGTTTTATCGTCGTTGCTTTTTGTAACAACTATGTCTCTTATAAACAGTCTTTAATAAAAAACAAATAATATGACAAACAATACTTCTAGACGAAATTAAGATACGCCTTAAAAAAGCAAAAATTAAGTTTTTAGAAAACATCTAAGTAACAAAGTATCGTAAAAAAAAACCCGGAAAAACTCGAAAAACTCGGGACCCCATTTTGCGATGCCCAAAACCCGGGTTTTCGGGGTTTTGAAGTTTCGGGTAAACCCGGTCTCGATGCCCTAATGGATCTCGATGGAACACAAACAGCCTTATTAGGCTATCATTGTTATTCATCAGGTCTTATTATTATAACATAACATTATGCATACAGTTTTTGTGACATGACATATCATGTAGAGGTAGGTAGTTTTTGAATTCATATCATGACCTAGATCTGAAATACGTGACAGAGCCCAGAGCAGGACACTGGTAAAAGCATGCTTTACATGCCACAAATTACCTAAGTAATGAGAAGTCCTTTAGAATATTATTTAAATGCTTTTAATGACCCTGTACCAGGAAATACATTACCAGAAGAAAAGTATGTATGTTAATGTTCTAGAAAAAGAACACAACTTTTCGACGCAGATAGATGAAAATCTCTAGTTAAAGTATGAAAGGCAGGAAGCCTACTTACCTAATAAAGTATCTAATTTGCCAATGTAACTAGCATTAAGGTCATCCTAAATATCATAGCTCCGAACACACTGTACCAAATTCATTCAGTAAAAAAAAAAATATATTTTTCTATTTTGCGGAATATTAAATATAACACCACCAGAAAATAGCAATAACCAAGGTAATCTAATTCGAGACAATTATGGTGGAATTGAGTTCCGAATTCCAGAATGGCCAATTCCCGGACAAATTAAACTTGGTTCCGCGTTAAGCTCGACGTAAGCCAGTTTTACATCTTAATTCGATAAACTCCGGTTAAGTATAAACATAAAGTAATGTTTCGCCGCTACAACACCCGCACTTTTTGCGAGCGCAATTTTTCTGAATATGAGTTTGGAACTAAATTAAAGTTTATCTGGTCATAACCGTTACTTTATAAACCAAGGTAGAACTGAATAAAATGTTGTGTTTCTTCGGAAAATCGAAATGAATTGTCCTCTTCCTTTTGTATCCTAGAAAGGCTGCGGGCAAATCTCTTTACATGGTAATAAAACTCTTACTTTCTAAATATTGCCTAAATGTATGTGTCTTTTTAGAACTACATGTTACCCGCAACTCCGTTGTGCATTAGTTCATTTATCGCGCGGAAATCGTAACTTTTTCCAGGAAAAAAAGTATCATATGTCCTTCCCCGGGACTCAGAGTACATCATACCAAATTTCAGCTAAATCAGTTCAGTTTGGGTGTGAAGAGATCACAGACAGACAGAGAGACAGACAGGCAGACACACTTTCGCATTTTTAATATTAGCATAGAAGTATAGTTTCGATATATACCTAGGCGTTTCGTTTTATGCGGGAAAGTTATCAAAAAAATTATGATCTTTTATTTTAAGGCACTAAAGGATATCCGGCTCGGTAGCAGTGATAAGAAGTCTTCGAATAACATCGTGATCAAACAGAAGTTGCTGTGGTTCTGCGGCGTTTCGCGCAACGCGGTCATCGTGCTCGTTGCCACTGTGATCGCTTTCGTCGTACACGAAGATAAGGACAATCCGTTGATATTGACAGGTGAGAAAGAAAGAAAAAAATAATTTATTTATAGACAACATCATGATCAAATGGAAGCTACTGTGGTTTTGCGGCGTTTCGCGCAACGCGGTGGTCGTGCTCGCGGCCACCGTGATCGCTTTTTTCGTGCACGAAGATAAGAACACTAATATTGACTGGTAAGTAAGAAAGGAATTAATTATACAGGGCGTAATAAAATACTTCACTGGGATGTCCCCTCTATAGAGTTCTAAGACAAGTGGCAGCAACGATTGGGAGAAAATTTTCGGGTTTTGTATGGACAAGCGTCCCAGCGACGAGAGCTTGTCTATACTAACCACATTTTTTTCACCTTTTACTTTCACAGTTCAGAACCCTACAATGTTACACCCTATTTAGGAAACATCGTGATTAAACAGAAACTGTTTTTTCTCGTGGTCACAGAAAATACGAGAAAAAGAATAAAGTATAAATAAATCGTGTATTACAAACTGACCAAGTAAACGTGTTTTGCTACACTTATGAAGGTAAGATAGCCTTTTTCTTAGATTCTCAGACGTCCGGAGGCATATTATATATTTTTAAATCGGTTACTCAACATTTTTTGGTAAGTAATAAGTATATAGGAAATCTTGGTTGTCCGAAAAGCAGTTTATTCTTAAATATGAAGTCTGATATTTTAAATCACATATTTCATATACACATTTACCTTTACAAGCTATTTTTAAACAGTACGACAGTAATAAACAGTAAAATTGCAACGCAAAATGTCCGATCATGTTCTGAAAAGCATTTCCAATTACTGTCAACTCTATACAGTAATTAAACTTCGTACGTGTTGGTCAAATTCTGAAATAACAACACTTGTTACTGAACTGAAAACCCAACTTTAATTGCCCTCTGTACGAACGAAATTACCTTCACCAACTATCTTTCATGTTGTAGATATATTTTGCATAATAGTCGTATGAAAAAAATATCCAGAGGTATTGTAGTCTTTGCTAATATGATAAAGGAGTAGGGACCTGATTCCTGAGGTGCGTGACATAAATTTCATAAATTTAGACCCCTTGCCCCCTTGTCACAGGCGGTCACTTTTCTGAAACCTCTTCCCAAATGTGATGTCACAAATTTGCAGTTTCACATCTAAAGCTTAGTAATCCTCACTCCTTGTTGCCCTCCCAGCCTCCTTTATGTTTGACGTACTTTATTAACGATCCCTAAGGAGACAGACCGATGTTGCCTGTGATAATGATGGGGATTCTACACGGCGGGAACAAACATCACGCAAAGGTGCACTTTGATGCAATCCAAATTGAACCCTCAGTTCATGGCGGAAGATTGAAAATAGCTATACTTGATGAACACCATTTACAACATTAATATCTAAGATGCACCTACAATTCAATCTTACGCCATGAACTGAGGGTGCAATTTGGAGTGAATCAAGTTTCGTGTTTGACAAACATAAACCATTTACAACATTAATATCTAAAATGCGCTTTCAGTTCGTGGATGTAAGATTGAAAATGTTTTGCATCGTCACCTTTGCGTGATCTTTGTTCCCGCCGTGTAGAACACCCATGAAAGGAAATGTTGCCGGAACCGTTCTTTTTTCGCGAAAAAAAGTAACCAACATGGGTTACGTTTTTACTTCTACGTGTTCAACTAGGGACCATCGATAAAGTAAGTTACACAAAATTCACGATTTTTAGACCCATCCCCTCTTGTCATAGGTAGTCGCATTTCTGAACCCCCTATAGTGTACCTTATTAGTGTATGTCACAAATAAATACACTTTAAAAATACGATATTTACGGGATGAAATCATTGAAAATTCAATTGTTTATCCCAGTACAATATTATTGTAGATTTGGCGAAAATTACATAGTAAAGGCAAGTGCGCAGAGAGACAGTTTATAATTTAACTGTCGTTTAGCCGTTCTGGAGCGTCTAATAGGAGTCATTAGGGTGCGTCATACTGGGGCGGAAATGATAATTTGTCGTCTACAGTACGAACATTCGTTGGGTGTAAGGGTGTATTTAGAATGAAAACTATGTAATATTAAAATGTTTTTTTAAGTCATTTCTGTTGTTATAAGACCACGATTGCTATTTATAATATTACAAAGCATTGAGGAAAAATGTACTTTTAAGTATCCAAATGTTTGCGGATATTATTTTTTTTAATTTTATTTACTTATAAAATACACGCTTTCATCCGTTTTAAGCATAAATATACTTTCCTTATATGATATACATATTAGTTAGATTAATTTTTCTATTTAATTTCATAGAAAAAATGATTTATATGAAAACAGCGTTCTTTACAATAAATATTATTTTAAGTTAAAAAAACCCAACAAACATGCGTTATGTTCTCAAAAAAAGTTCCGTGTTCTGCTGAACTTGCCCTAAGACGAAGTCATATTTGCGCTCATTAGCTAATTTCTGCGATTATAAAGGTAATGACATAAATCTAATTGTTGAATTATAATAAAACCTTCCTGTTTATTACTAGATTCGATCCTAAATGATGTTCGTAAAATAAGAGGATGTAAAAACTGTTAAGGCTTTATTTCTCTTTTAATTGTTAGTGTTTATAATGAAGAAAATATCAAACGTACTTTCACCCAAAACCATGTTAAAGGTATAACAATAGACAGAAGTATTTGGCCGTATAAATGAAAATATAAAATTACAAGGAAACAATAAACAAAAGAAGGGGCAATGATTAAAAACCAAGGCTACATTCACCTGGTCGTTCGTGGCTTATGTATAATAAAATAGAGTCATAATGTTTTCCGTTTACGTATCCGAAGGTTACTTACTATTTATCGGGAAGATATTGAAGTATTAAGTTAGTAAAAAAGTCTCGTTTATCCCTTGATGCTTTTTAAATAACCTTATTGTAAATCAATGAATCTTTATTATTTTAGTTCTATTATTGCCTGGTTTTTGCTACATACCTGTATAGTATATAATGTACATCTACAGGGTGTAACAAAAATGAATGATAAGTTATACATGAGTCTTTTATAAAGAGTATTTTTAAAAGCAGCTCTAAAAATGAAAATAATATGTGATTTGGAGGACAGACAATCGAGGCTGGGTTACTTTGCTTACACTCACAAATCACAAAAAATTTTCGCTTACAGCGCTGCACCTTTGCAGTAAATTTTATTAAATACACACCCATATTGTCACTTACTTTTGTTACACCCTGTATAATCTTGTCTTGTTAAGTTTTCATGTAGTTCCACGGAACAAATAATAGAACAAGGTAGTACCATAGAGGAAAGTAATAGGTCTGTGCACTACACATACTGTACCTAACAGAAAATATAGATGTTTACCGTCAATATCTTAGAAAACACCGCGATACGACCGAGTCCGCCGCTCGGCCGGTAATCTGATGTGACTCGTCTACCGTCGGGAATAAACACGTGCAGCTCGCGTGATCCTAACCCCAAATGGCTGAAAAAATATCACTTCTCAGAATATGTACTTCTCAGTAATGTCTTGTTTACACGTATTAGGTAGATAAGTAGGTAAATAAATTTTAACAAAATTTTAAGTGTATCCAAACGTATTTAAGTAGTTAAGCTCTTTAGTTGAGTCAAGATGGACGATCAACAAGGAACTGAAGTTGTAAATTCTGTCACTAAATTTGTTATTGATTAAGGTTTGGCGAAACAAATTATTAAAATACATACTAAAAGGAGCACGACGAAAAATTGTACCCGAACACGCCATTACACTTTTGAATTTAACTAAATTGTGCTAAAATGTTCCTGTCCAAACGTGTCAAGTGCCAACAAGCCCCACTTACCCAACTTAAAAGAAAAATAGAAAAATTACTAATTATCTGGTTAAGTTAATTAAAAAATTAAAATTAACCAGATAATTAGAAATTTATCTTAGTAACTACTAAATTTTAACTTGCAACTTGCTACTAAATTTTGTGTTTACATGCAATTAATAGCTTGAACTTTAAATTTAGTTACCTACTTATCTACTTTTTGTAATTTTACAGCGGTAAAGATCGTACGGGCATTTTATTTTTACTGGGATTAGTCCTTTATTTTTCGAAGCGTATACTCGTATAGGTACCAGGACTCAGGAGAAGAACATAGTAATTTAACTACTAAAAAAACAAGTATTACCTGTTATAATTTGTTTCCGTTAAGTGTCGCCCGCAACTTCTTTCATAAAGTAGTCCCAAGACGATCATGTAGCATTTTTTTTTCTTTTATTTTATTTATAAACTTCCTTAAATCTGAGTTAACAAATTATCAACAAAATTGTTAAATACAGTTTGACTGTGGGCAATTTTAAACATAATATCTTAGAAATAATATAAGCTTACGTAATCTTAAATACTATGCAACAATATCACTGACTAAAACTGATAGTAATACCATGTAACTATGTGAAAATAACATTCAATGCATTACAATTGTTATATTTTAAGTTACAATCCTAAAAATTCTGTGGTATGATATAGCATTTATAATGAATCAATAAAGATGAATGTTTATTTAGACATGATTTGATATTTATTCTAGTGAACTTAATAAATACTTTTTGAATTTATTTTTAAAACATTTTATATATACTTTCTTTTCTTATATCAGACGGATAATATATATTTAAAAAATATGGTAGTCTCTTTTGTAGTGTTCTATCACCATAATAATTATGTACCCTAGGTACTACAAATTTGCTAGCAGTTACAGATCTGGTGGCATGGAACATCACAGTATTATATGTAAATAATAGGTTATCTCCAACCCAATACGCGATTTTATTACCTAATGTTTTAGGTCGATTGTCCACCAAAACCGTCAACCGAGAACGAGATTATTTTCGCCCTATAAAGTATACCTTATGATCTAGGCTATAAATTTAATTTTTTAACGACATTGCTCTATCGTCAATGTCGTCGCCGTCATTAAAGGCGTAGAGGAAATTAAAACGTGTAGTCTATGTCATAAAGTTGCATTTTATCCGGCTGCAATATTCTCGTTCCCGGTTGACGGTGTTGGTGGACAATCGACCTTAGGGTTGCTGTTGTTGTGAATTAATAGTCAAAATCACCGATAATTTTTTATGTGAAAGAACTACGTAGTAATTAAATCGCGGATTGGATCAGAGATAGCCTGCTTCCTTCGTATATACTCTGACGTAATGTATGTAATGCTGCATAATTAAAAAATAATAATAATTTTCTAAAATTTTTTAGAAAATTATTTCTTATAAATTTAATTATATATTAAATCTAATAATACTTTAAGAAACCGTATTATAATGTAGATTAGTTTTTAGTCGATTTCCAAGATATTCTTGACTTACATTCAGATGACTACAAATTTTAAATACAATATGTTCCTTAATTACAAGTTTACTTAGATTCAATTTGCAAACACATTCGGGATTTGAGGCTTATCTGAGGGCACAGTTGTTATAAAATAAATCCTAAATAAGAGGACAGTGATATCTTAAGCTGTTATTAACAATAAGTGGCTTAAATGAAAATGTATTATAGTATTATAGTCTAAGATCCGAGTAAGATTTTTGAAGTGAAACATAAACAATGTTATTTATGTTCAACTTAATTTGTGAAATAATTAACGTAGTAATACTTTAGTTTTTACCACTAATATTAACTTACCTTTTTGACAGTTGCTACCAAGTGTTAAAGGCAAACATTTAAATATTATATTCTACTACCGAAGGAAATTGGATTCCAATCCAGTTGACGGACCTACGTCATTTTGTCGGAATATGTCAATTCCATGGTAGCCGTGATCTCTCGGTTGGGTTTGATTTGACGCGACCAAATTACTTAGGTTTACAATCTGGCTATGTATCAACTTCCCTGATAAACCAGATAGTGCATATACTATGTACTGTATATTTTCCATTTTCGTTAACTTTGTATCGAGCAATAAAAGAACCTTTTTTTTCTTAAACATTTTTATTTTATGGGGCTATTAAATTCCATTACCCAATAATAATTTCATTTCATTTCGTCATTGTTTGACACAGTAGTGATCCCTTGGATCCTGCACTATCACGGTCGCTAATCTTTTTCGTTTTAGAGTGAAATTCTGTGTTTCAGGCGACATAACACCTGGCTTACCGACGCCGCGGTTACCTCCGTTCGAGACGACCAACGTCAATGGAACCGTCTCCGCCGGGGAGATGCTATCGCACCTGGGCTCAGGGCTGTTGGTCGTTCCGCTGGTGGGCATCATATCAAATGTGGCTATAGCTAAAGCTTTCTGTAAGTATTAAGGATAGTATTACTGCATGGCTTGTTTATGTGAGTTTGAGTTGTTATTGTTTTTGGAATCGTTTGTGTGGAAAATGGAATGATGTGCAGTTTATCATAGATAACAGAGAAATAAAAATAATAATATCTATACATATAATAAAAGAGTAAATTTGGAGTGTCTGTACATTCAATATTTTTGCAAAATAATCAAAAAGTTGTCTGTTTTTTCTACTGGACGGATTTGATTAAACCTTTTTTTTTAATAGCTATTAGATCTTAGCAACATATGGGATACTTTTTACCCCGGGAAAATGTATAGTTCCCGAGTGATATTCAAATTTTTGCATATCGAAGTTGCGGGCACTAACTAGTATAAAATAAAAACATCTTGACTAAACATGCAAGGAAGGAAGGCATCCAGAGAAAAAGAGACAAAAGTATAACACACAAAATCACAAACGATTCGACACCAAATAAAAAAGTTTGTGGCCATGTAATTCCATAAACCCACAGCTCATGTTTAAAGGGAAAGCCACTCAGGCTTCAGGCACTGAAGAGCTATGGCACCTGATCTTCCGAATTTAATAACGTTCCAGTATAAACTTTACTCGCACCAGATCTTAAATGTAGGAAACGGACAACACACAAAGGGCGTTAACGTTTTCCACCCTCCAAAGTCTACACCATCTTCTAACATAATGATTTGTGGCATGTTGTGGAAAAACTGCCGGACGGGAAAGTCTCCTCTAGACAGACAGTTGCTATAAACAAAATAATATATATTTTTAATTTTAACTATTGGTAAAGGATTTCCGAATACATCTAACGCGCGGGAACCGTAAAATTTTCAGGAGTAAAAGGTTTAGTAATAAGAGTAACACAAAAGTATTTGAATAAGGACGGAAAACTTAAAGGTAAGCTATTTACTAGCAACAAAGCGCCGATAATTCAGCGGGTAGTTTTATAAATGAATTAAATGCAAATAGTGAACTGTTAAAGCGACCGCCCTGAATGTTTCCTCAAGTTTTTCACTCAGAGCCGACTCCTCATTACTGATGTTAATTACTAAGCTAAACTAACCACTAAGTCGTTCCACAAAGTGTTCAGTCTAGGTCACAGAGACCAGATGAAGCGACATTGAAGCTATACTATGCATATAACTGTGCTTATTGAAAGTGAGTTGCATTGAGTCTATGGATTAAATGATTGATCATGATTTTTTTTCGTCCGCACAGAAAAAAATTACGCTTAACTTAAACTTGACTAAAAATTAAAACATTACAAGATAAACAGACGCCTGTTAAATTTGCAAAGCAAGCCGTGGTAGTCATTGAGAATCTTGTAAAAATGTACTTTTCTCGTAAAAGGAATTTATGTTAAAAATAATAATTATTAATATCAACTGTTTGTAAAACATGGCTGTCGCAATAATGGGGCTTTAGAGATGTTTTAAAACTGTAGTTTATAACTTTATAAGATGGCTAACAAAGTATAAAGTCATCACGGACGTAGTTGAGACAGTGTATGCAGAAACTATTTCATATTATCGCTTCGGTCTGTCAGTGTGCTCCAGGCCTACATGTTTTCTTTACCCTAGTTTTCGAGTATAGCATTTTCTTCGCTAGTTTTTATTGTGACCCCGATTAAAGGCTCTCTTAAAGCGTCGTTAAAATACTTTGTGCCTTTATACCAGTGTTGTAGTTTTTAAATGGCTCATAAGGACCATTATTTCATTTTAAAATTGCCCTTTTCTATGTAAATGTCTTTATATTAGAATGTATTTTTAAACGCAAAGGCAATTTAAAAATTGTTTTCTTTCATACCATTTTCATCAACTTTCATTTAGATTTAAACAATATTAACGGTCTTATTAAAGAATAGCTGCCCCGTGTCCACTTTATTAGGCGTTAGCTAGTTTAGTCTTTGCATTATAATTTATAAAAAAAATACACTTTATTAAATGGTAAATCGGTTCGCTAGGTGCGGGGAAAGAAACGCTTTATTTTTTTATATTAGTATAATTTTTTTTGCAGCAAAAGGGAAGAAATTGGATGCGTCTCAAGAAATCGTCGCGTTGGGCGCTTGCAACGTGATAAGCGCCTTCTTTAGCTCGTTCCCGGTGAATGGTTCGTTCACTCGCAGCGCCGTGAGCGACGCGTCAGGGGTGAGGACGCCGGGTGCTGGCTTCTATACCAGTGAGTTATTATTTTAGTAAAAAAACAACGGGCCTTCAGAGTTAGACCTCCAAAGTCTACAAAACTAAGAAAATTAGATTGTGGCTGCTTTAGAAGGTATTGAGCAGTAAAAGTGGACTTGAGTCTTATACGCATTTGTTCGGTGCACGACACGGGAGTGAACTGTTTGTTAATGCTTAACCATTGAGCATATAACCCATAGAGAAGTAATGTGAGCCATCCGTATCCGAAACTCACGTGTGTTTTGGCACTGATAAATTAACCGCCAAAAAAACTAACGCTCGCACTAAAACAGTACGCACCAATAAGAGACCTGTGTGTACGTACTCCGATACTTCCGACCAATCAGAGCTCTGCTAAGCGTGAGTTTGTTTTTTTAATGATATTTAGGGGGTAAGCGAGCAGATTTGTTACCTGATGGAAAGCAACTGCCGACGCCCATAGACACTCGAGACATCCGAAGAGTCACAAGTGCGTTGCCGGCCTTTATGAGGAAATAGGGATAAGGGATTAGGGAATTGGGCCACCGGTAAACTCACTCACTGAACGAAACACCGCAACGCTGTTACTCGACAGCTTTCTGTAAGGCCGCAGTATCACTCCGGTCGAGCCTACCCATTCGTGTCGAAGCAAGGCTCATTGTAAATAATTACTCATTCATAGACAAAGCTTTAAACAAATTCTCATATTGGATCGAAGATAGCCTAGTTCCTCCATATATACTCTGACGTAATGCATGTTATGCTGCATCATTGTCTAGGGAGCGCGTTAATCGTTGACACCTTATAGTTTTATGTCTGTCTGTGAATTTTAACGATATCTTGAAACGTGTAATACGTTCACGTCGTAAACGCTTCGTCACTGTCCCTGTTTTAGTACTTTGATATTAAACTTCTAATAAGGCGGTTTAAAAGTTAAATGGACTTTGAGGGTATTGAACTCCGTCAGGTTCTATTTATCATAAGGGATATGAATACTGGAGCTCACGTACATGAAAGGTACAGACTATTACGTTGAACGTTGTAAATGTATCCTAAATTATTTCGTTATTTTGTTGGTAAAATATGTTATTATTAGATGTCATTATATCGTAACGTCTTGTAGTTCAAATAACACTTTTCTATTACACATCTATATTCTATACATATAATAAAGCAGTAAAATTTGAGTGTCTGTACATATAATATTTTAAAAAAAATAATCAATGTGGGGGTGCTAACGAACAGTAATAGAATACCATTGTACGCGCTAATCTCAGGAACTAGTGGACGGAATTGAATTTATCTTTTTTTGTTTGATAGCTATTCTATATTCTATATCTCTCTATTCTATATCTTGACAACATATGGGATACTTTTTATCCCGGGACAATGCACGGTTCTCGTGTGATATACAATTTTTTGCGCAACGAGGTTGCGGGCACCAACCAGTACTAGAATATACCATTGACCAATTCCTCTAATTGCTCTATGACAATAGTTATGTATGAATATAGTATAGTTATAAATCATACAAGTATTTACACGAACTTGTTTATAGCATTACCTTTAAAACATAATAGGTCCGATTGCGTTTCTTCGGTGAACTTAAGGCCGATTAATAGATCTAAACAAGTTCAAAAATTTGTACTAATATAGGGTCCAATTGCGTTGCTTCGGAGAGACTTAAATAAGGCCTATTAATAGACTTAAACTAGTTTCAAAATTTGTACTAATACAGGGTCCGATTGCGTTGCTTCGGCGCACTTAAATAAGGCCTATTAATAGACTTAAACTAGTCTAAAATTTGTACTAATACAGTGTCCGATTGCGTTTCTTCAGCGAACTTAAATAAAGCCTATTAATAGACTTAAACTAGTCTAAAACTGGTACTAATATTAAAGCTATTGCGTTTGTAGATTAAGTCCACGACGCCATTTATGTACAGCTCGAACATAATTAAGTTCAGCTTGAACTTATTTATCTATTTAGCTATTCTATTTCTGTATGTTTGAGAGTTCGCCGGCGATAAAATGAACTAAAAGTTGTTTTTTTAAGTTCGCACTTACTAAGTCCGTACGTAAGTGAAGTTACTTCAGAAAATTGTACGAAAAATCAGAAATGTTACCTAATGGATGGGCTATCGTTCAACGAAGATACAATGAGGAACGGCAACGGTTTGAGTATTAAATTCACACAAAACATTTTGTAAACATACTATTAACCATTTCCGGATTCCTCAAGGAATCCAAAAAATATAGTTGCTGCTTTTTTCATTCTAGGCTTCTTTGTATTCATTTTATTGATTATTTGCGTTGAACATGACTTTTTAGCAATATTTCACTCAACAAAAACACCAAGGGAAAATTTAAATAGGTATCACGTTCGCGCCTACAAAATGACATTTGGTCGGAAATTGAATGACATTTGACATCTCCAGTTGACAGTATGGTGTTGCCATATATAACTAACGGTATGGTGTTGCCCTTTGCGGCGGCAAATGAACGTAATTATGTTCACTTCTATTGACACAGAATTGAGTTTATATTTAGTGACGTGAACTTATTTTAACAGAAACATAACAGCTTTTCGATAAGTACATGGACAAATTTAGTAAAATTTTAGTCTGTCCTTATTTAGATACGGAGAGAAATGCAATCGAACCCAATGCTGTTATTCTTTTCGCCGGGTTAGTTCTGGAACTGGTAGGCACCCAGTGGCGTAACTACAAGGTGGCAAGACGGCAAAATGCCACGGGCCCTCAGCCGGAAGGGGTCCTCGATCCGCCCCCCTAGATAACTGGCAAGCGATTATTTTTTACAATAATCGTTTGACGTGTTTTTGTATTGGATTAACGTAGTGGAACGAAAACGAATTTGCCACGGGCCTCGAACGGTATAGTTACGCTCGACTTTCAGAATGTGAAACTTAAACTACTTATTTTAAATAGAAAAGATTTTGAACTACTTTACGCGCATACATAACTTTACTAGCTTTTACCAGCGGCTTTGCTCACATGGAATTTTAAAATCGCGTAACCAATATGCTTGTTATCTCTATAGAAACACGATATTTTCTAAGACCGGACGTAGCCAAAATTCAAGTCGAAGAAACAAATAAATCAACGAACACATTTTAAATTCAATTTCAAAATCGAAAACGGCAACCGCAGAGCTGAGTTGCCGTTTTCTTTACTTACATTTTTAAGGTAGGCCTACTCCCTTCTATAAGATTATTGACTATCTCCAGGTCTGATAGTCCTGCTGACGTTGGGTCTGCTGACGCCGTACTTCTACTTCATCCCGCGCGCGGCGCTGGCGGCGGTGATCGTGTGCGCCGTGCTCCACATGGTCGACATCGCCATCATCAAGCGCCTGTGGGCTACTAATAGTGAGTATAACTATTATATAAAAATAAGTCGGGTTTTCGTTTCTGACGATTTAACTCCAGAACGCACGAACCGATTTCCACGGTTTTGCATTCGTCGGAAGGTCTCGGGCTCCATGAGGTTCGTGCCAAAAACACTATTACTCGGAAGTCAGTGGCAAACAAACAATTATTTTTATTAATTAACAAACAATGTTCAAAAAAGTTGAGTTTAGTAATTAAAAAGAAATCTAGAAATTGAAAATGTATTTAAGGTTCAAATAAAATTTTCTCTGACACCACCATCTCAAAGAAAATTTCAGTTCAAGGCTCTTAGAAAACTTAGAAAACAAAATTAAACCGTGACCAATGGTTCAAGATAAAGGAACATTATATGAAATATTTTGAGCATTTTTAATACATCAATTGTATTAATAATAATACAATATAAACACATTAATACGTTATTACTATTACATCAATTAATAATTGATGTAATAGTAATAACGTACTTTAAGCTTCTGAGTTAACTAATAATAATAATAACACACACACAAATAAACTAACCAAATATACTGACCTGACATTAGAAATAAAAACACAATGGAAAGTAAATACAGTCAAAACAATACCCATAGTCATTTCGACCACTGGCCTAATACCCAAAACATTACATACTTGGTTCAAAACGCTCAACATATATCCACTAACACACATTACCCTACAAAAAGCAGTCATCCTCAACACATGCCTCATCTTCCGCAAGTTCTTATCTATAAAAAGTTAATCAACACATTACCTGGAGTTGTTTGGTCAAAAGCCCGCAACTTTTTAAAAATAAGTATAACTTTTAAAAAGAAATTTAAGAATAAGAACAATAATAATAATATTGTCGTTTTGCTAAAGATTTTTGACAGATAGTTAACAAGCCTTACCGTCAATATTGAGCGAATGCATATTATCTAATACTCTAAATGCTATTTAAAATATCGTTAAATTATGAAATGGAATCTTTCTTTTCTGTGATAGCGCTGAATTTAGCTTTCCTGAAAATTTTAACGCCCAAAGATTTTTCATACCGATAGTGATAAATAAAAATTATATCGTCTGTACTACATCTGAGAAAATCGTAAGTCGAATCCCATCGGTGCACTAACACTTGAAACTAAAATGTTACCATACGATAGGGTTGTCAAAAATCATAAAACAGTTTTTGATTTGAAACTGTTTAAATTACGGCATTGGTTTATTGCAAATTATTCTAAGCAATGAAGTAATGCCATTATCAAATTGAACATTGATTTTTATAAGATAACATGAAAATTGTATTATTTTTAATTGGGTTTACAACAAAATATTTCGGAATTAGCCTTTAATCTGAATGATTAATTATTGTATCGATTTTACATTTGATTTTAAAGGTTTAAGCCGTTAAATGGCTAAAGTGTCTTTAATTTGAAAAAAAATCGAGTTGTCTTCAAAATTTTTGAATGTTTGTAATAGAAACCTTATATTTGACAAAAAACTTTTTTTTTGTACACAATACTGCTACTTTTTAAAATGCGACAGCCCTAGTCACGTTCTGTATAAAAATTCAACGTGAGCAGTTTTCGTACATCGATTACATAGAGCTTTGAGAGCTCAAATAAAAACAGAAAATTCTAGCTCCAAGAAAAAAACCCCAGCAAATACAGACTTACGTTATACGCGGAGAAAATTTCAAATTCTTCAGTGAATTTTATCTGTGAGATTCATACTCGTATATTATTGGTGCATCCGTACTTAGTTAAGTAAGAGTGTTCTTGTGACTACAAACACCATAGACCGATTATTTTAATTTAATATAATTCCTCTATGCAAACACTGAGGAATTTAATTACAACGTGCGTACTGTTAATTTCATATTTTTTTGGAATTGCAATATTCTTGCGATATTTTACTAAAAATGTAAACTGATTAAAATGTATACTAAATTTAGTATGAATAGCTATTATGCTATAGTTTGACCACAAGAGCTATTCCGAGTCTTGGGTATAAGCGCGGCGCGGCGTGGGTTACCATGGTTACCGGCCGTGCTACTCTGTCAGTTGGCCGTCAACGCCGACGGCGGTAGTATTCTTGCCCGTCCCCCGCCCTGTCCCGCGTTCCTAGGGTGCGGTACAGCGGTTGTCAAGCTATACCGATTAATTTATATGTACTGTCGCAGAAGTTTATTCCTAGGCAGACGGCACGCCTACCTTAGGAGTTTGTCGTAATAGAAAGAACTGTTATGGCTTCTCATTATAATTCCGCTAATAGACACACCTAGCATCCGAAGAGTCGCAAGTGCGTTACCGGCCTTTTTATCAGGGAACAGGAAATGGGAATTGTTTTGTTTTTCAAAATTCTTTATTTAACATAATAATAGATACACATACAATTGGATAAACTCAATTATACTGAATACATAAAGTTAATTAACTTACATGCTAAGCGCGCCTCTTAAAGTTCTGCTTCAATGACAATAGGTATATATACCGGTAAACTTACACACTGGACGAAACATATCGCAACGCCGTTTCACGCCAGTTTTCTGTGAGGCCGTGGTGTCACTCCGGTCGAACCGGCCCATTCATGCCGCAGCATGGCTCTCGCACGCCGAAGAGCATCCGTATTATGTACGCGTAGAGAACATACTCGGTATGGCGTGAAGAAGGGACATACAAATACACTTTCCCATTTATAGATATTAGATTATTGTTTCGAATCCACAAAATTCTGAAGTATTTTCAACTACTCCGAGCGACTTCAACCGATCATCCAACAAACAGATCAAAATATTAAAGTGTACGGTGTAATGTAATAACGTACCCCAGACAGACTCGTGAGCACGTACTCACAAATTGAATGTCAGCGAGTCGCGACTTGAGTGTCACTGACTTATAAATTGCGCTTACAGATTCTATTGCGATTTTCCAGAAAAGGTATAATCTTTAATATGGTATATTGTAGAAAAGAGTTTATAATTCGACGAGACTTTTAATGGCCATTCAATATTTTTTTTCAGAAGTCGCCAATCGGCACTTGTAACAACGAAAGTGCGTTTGAAAATGTCTCATTGGTACATAGTACATAGGTTTAAACCCGGGTGGAAGCGTATACCAATGACTCGTGCGAACCACGTCTACCCCACTAGGGTAGGACGCTCTCAAACCAATAATATACTAAATACGCCATGTAGGATGTGTAAATACAAAACACACACACACACACACACACTGAAGTATTATGACTTATTTTCGTTTTTTTTTTCATCTTGTATTTATTAAAAAGGGTTTGTTCGTAAGGCGAGCATGTCACCTTCAACTTATTTTTGCTACACCTTGTGCAAACATTATAATATATATTTAAATTCGTTTGTTTTCTACGACTATCTAGCAGAATATTAGTCAGTGATAGAAAGACATACAATATATTTGTTAATATGTACCTAGAATAAGGTTTTTTATGTTACTGTGCTGAACAAAATATTCTTCGAAATGACCCAAGTAACGCAAACGATTGTGCGGAAAGCGTCCACAACATTTAACATTTATTTAAATTCGTTTGTTTTCTACGACTATCTAGCAGTATATTAGTCAGTGATAGAAAGACATACAGTATATTTGTATATATGTACCTAGAATAAGGTTTTTTATGTTAGTATGCTGAACAAAATATTCTTCAAAATGACCCAAGTAACGCAAACGATTTTGCGGAAAGCGTCCACACAATCGCTTGCATTACTTGGTCACGGTCGTGCCAATAACAAACGATCACAACTATTTTTATTCTTCGGGATTAGGAATTGCACAAAAACAGATATAACTTTATTTATGAAATAAGGGGGCAAACGAGCAGACTGGTCACCAAATACCGTCACACATTTTCAGGTTCAAAAAGTGTATTCAGAATAGCAATTTCGAATAAAAATACTTTGACTTTGATACTTAAAACATCTGACAAGTGTGTTGCCGGCCCTTTTATTCCATGAGAATAAGCTAGGGTTTTTTTTATCACAAATTTCAAGATGTCTATAGGCTTATGCCCATATTTTTTTTTCTCAAAAGCTAAGGCGTTATAGAATAGGGATAGAGAATGAAGTGAGAGAGTTGGGCCTGACTATAATTGCATCGCCGTAAGATCTTCATATGAAATATCAAAATGTGTATAAAATTCGAAGCCAAGTTTCTTGATTCTACCATAGATAACTGATGATGTCTGCGACAACTTCCTTCTCCTCGTATCTTCTTCTGATTAATTTTGTTGCGGGTCCCAAGGCAGCTTTAGCAAGTCTCTCGAGCTCCCTGAGATCATATCAAAGGGTTTGGTTGGACACCACTGTCGATCCTGGCGACACAGGAGATGCAGTGGTCGGAATGTGTGGTAGGCCAAAGCCCGTTAAAAATAAGCTGTACAAGTATATTTGATCGAAGAGTACAGGTGAGGAAATACCGATCACGTCTATACAAGTTGGAGTTTCCAATAAAATGCTGCGGGATACGAGGAAAATTTTCCAGAAAACTCCACAAAGTCATAATACGGAAAGAATATCCAATCACTTGTAGAAAATTTTACTAAAGTCTTTCCGCAAAGTTTCGTACATCTTCCGGTCCAAGAGGCTTGTACGGCAAATCGCTCACAAAGGAACATGATTAGGGTATATTGGGCTCGATGCAAAAGGAAAATAGTTTTCAAATGAGCCTCTTACTTGTTTGGTTTCGGTAATTCAACTTAAAGTTAATTTTTTTGCTTGTAGTAAGGCCTCATTTGATTAGTGTTTAATGCGAGTGTTAAGTGCAAGGGTAAGGTTGTGTGACTTATTTGACACTCGCACTTGACTGTGCCCATCCACACTTTGGAGGGTAGAGGTAAGGAGCACAATGTCTGTCCTGGAAAAGTGTTCACTAAAAAGCATTAAGTAAGGGTGGTGCCACTGTAGCAACCGTGTAAAGTGACTCAGAAATGTACCTACTACCTGTGACAGGGGGAAAGGGGTCTAAAAGTCATGAAATTGGTGTGGCGTACTCTATGGATGACCTCCACTATCTTCAATTACGTTTTTTTTTGTTTTCAGAGCCAAAAGGCAAAAAAACTAAAATGTAGATTCGACATGTCTCTCTATCCGTCTGTGCTCCATATGTCACAGCCCCATTTTGATTCCTATATTAATAGTGTATGTTTTGTTGATAGAGCTAGATCTAATCCCGCTGGTGGGTACGTTCGTGTGCTGCCTGCTGATCGGTATCGAGATCGGTCTCGGCTGCGGTGTCGCCATCGACGTGCTGCTACTGCTCTACTACCAGTCGCGACCGCCGCTCGATGTGCGGTTTGTTAGTGTGAGTATACCCTAAGCGAAGACGCGTTAGGGTTCACATTATCAGATCCGAGTGCCGAGTGCGTGCGACCGTCAACGCGATTCGCGATTTAATAAGATTTTACATGGGATTTTCACATGTCATCGAGAGCATCGCTAGGTGGCGCTGTACGTCAAATGTAAAAGTCGCACATAAAAGTGCATTCCTTATTGACATAGCTGTACATATATATATATATACATATCTACTCTTATCAACTCTGTAGTTGTACACCTGTGTGTAATTCCAAAACAATTACATAAATATCTCAAAACCCTCCAACTATCTATCCTCATATATTGATCATTATCTTCAATCTCTTTAGATATCTCCCACAAATAATATATAAACCTGGTATGTACTTGGCTTTGGTCCGTACATGTCAATTTGCCGGTGAAAACCGAGAAAATCTATAATAAAGTATAATAATAATATAATAATAGTAATAATAATAAGGCAGCTTGAAACACTGTGGACAGTAGCAAAGTGTTTTTACACAATTCTATCATAAATTTTGATAGAAATTTAAAATGAATGTTCAATTCATAAGAACACGGTATGAAACGTATATCACGTTTCATTGCAAGGGCGCGGCGCTACACGGTGCAAATCCAATATCGAATTCCCAATAAAACATCTCAGATATCTTCTTGTAATTATTAAAACACTAGCTCAGCGTCGCTCGTGTGGAATTAAAAAACGTAAAAATACGAATATTTTAACCGAAAACCATTATGTTTTCCTAAGACATAATGAACCATCCATAAAATCCGTCCGGGGAAGAGGGGGTCGGGGGTCATTAATTTTGTGATATCAAATTTTGAGTTTTGAAATTTAATCTCAAAAATAATTTTTTTAGTTGGAAAATTGCAAATTTTGTGAGGATCCCCCTCCTCACCCGATTGTGGGGAGGGGGATCCTCAGAATTGCAGAATTGTGACTACCTGTGATAAGAGGGGAGGGGTCTAAAAACAATTAAATTTGTGTGACATACTTTATGGATGGTCCCTAATGGCTTGGCTTATGTTATGATCCATTCTCTCAAGTCTATGCCAAAAATCAAGTCGTTTGGTTCCTTTTAAGGACATGAAAAACGAACATACTATTCATTTCTAATATTAGTATAGTAACTTTAGTATGGATGCAGCACTGCGTTTCCTTTCTTTCGTCAGTTTTCTATTTAGATGACGTAGTTGTTTTACTGTCTTGGTTTGATTCGAAAAGAACTAATAACGGCCATTTACAATGCAATCAGTGCATTGTAAATGGCCGAACTAAAACCCCTTGCTCATATCATAGTCCATAGACCATATCGACGCTGGAAAGGCAAAATGTAACCACCGTTTATAAAGATATTTTATTACTCATCAATTTAATTAGTAAAAAAATCTCTATTGAATAATGCATATAACTCAATATCGTCAAAAATGGTGGTTAATAACATTTTGCCTTTCCAGCGTCGATATAGTCTATACAAAGCCTTAATTACCTAAAATTATTTTACACATGCTATTTTTAAATCTCTGTTTTCGTTCTTCAGGAAAGTCATCTCCCCCAATACTACGATGTTCACCCAGTGGGTGGCCTGCATTTTGCCAGCGCGGAGAAGGTGAGAAGTAAACTCCTGGCGCTGAAGAGCTCTAAGGAGTCAAGACTACAGGATCTCACTGTGATACAAAATGGCGGCGGCAACGGCGTTACAGCAGACGTCCACAAAATACCGAATATTTTGGTCGTACACTGCGACGCTTTGAGCAGATTGGATTACACTTTTTTACAGGTAACTGATATGTGACCATTTATAAAGTACGTCAAACGTGGGGGGGTCGTCGAAGTGTGACATGGGGTGGAGGTGCGGATTCCTCAGTCTTGTGACGTCACATTATAAAATTGTGAATTTTGTGACGTCACAATAGGGGGGAAGGGGTCCTCAGAAATGTGGACCACCTGTGACAAAGAGGGCGGGGAGAGGTGTCTAAAAATTGAAATTTGTGTCTCGTACTTTATGGATGGTTCTTATGTTTGAAAAAAAAAACAGATTCCGAATACGGCTCTGGAAAATATTTTATTTTCTTTACCGATACTGTTAGTATCTTCATGTCAATTTTCAGTGTAATCAGTATAGCATTGTGGATTCGATGATCGTAGTCGTTCCGCTTTTGTTATATATAAGGAAAGAAGAATGAAAGAATGTATAACTAAAAAAATATATTCACTGCCGAGCATATACCTTCCTCGTTTTTAGAAGTCGGTAATTTATACTTTTTTCCCGAAATTGCTTTGCCGTGGTTAGATAAATGTTGTGGTTATAAACAACGATCTCCTTGGCCGCAGGTGTAAGCTTAGTGAAATGTTAAATAGATGTTAAAGCATAGATAATAATTTACCACAAGAAAATACAAAAACTTTTTTTAGTAACTGTACAAATAAAATCCTTTGATTTTACTTGTGACAACACCTGATTTAACTCCATTTCGAATTCTTGAATATGATGTAAGTTTTAAAAAAGTAATATACACTTTCCTACCACAAGATTTTAAAATATAAATACAAAGGTGGTGAGAAAAAGGTATCATGATACCATTTTTTGCCCACTTTTACATTTAAACGGTACAAAAAGACTGTCACATAAAGTACTAATAATTTTGCTACGGCCTGTATAAGGCACCAGTATGTGTTTAGCTATTTTGCATGAAATGCTCACAGACTGACATTTAATACAGTAGTGAGGCCACAGTATAAAGATATCCACACTGCATTTGTACTCCCGCCCTGTCTTTGAAATATATACTGACAGCCGCGCGGCATGCAACATGTACTAGGGCTGCCTCTTGGTAGTATTTTCATTACCTGACCGAAAGTGGATACCTAATGTTTTTATATCTGTCTACTTGAGTATCTTTCAGGTTTTGTAATTACTGTTAATACGTATTATATTATTTTTTAAACGGTTTTAATTGACTTATCCGGTTTGTTTATTAATTACGAATTACTATTTAATACGAATTTTATGGATGCATGTTTTCGACTCGAAATCATTATTTTATTATACTCTTGTATATAATTATAATCTTGGATATGTTTCTTTCATATCTACAGTAAACTCTAAAGATTCATCATTTATTTTACCTTTTAGAATTTCCTAGTAATTTAAAAAATGTTTATCCCGGGTTCGTTAATGTTGCTTTGAGGCAACTATACACGCTATGATTTTTACACTTATCATAATTTTTCATAATATTTCAAACGTCACCATCCGCTCGTCACTATATATCACTCGCGACTGTAGCTCCACCGAGATTCTGCCGAGATCGAGTCACGTAGGTTTGACAGCTTTCCGGCCGTTTATAAGGAGTGCACATTCTGTAATGTAAATTATATTCCCTGAGTAGGACTCTCTAAGAACCTCTATAGCTCACGATTTCCTCGAAATGCTCAAACATTTGAGCGCGCGTCATATACCGCTCCAACACAATATACGTAACCAGTAACCTGACTTACAAGTGTTTAAAAATAGACTTGAAAGTATTCTACACTGATTTCATAATAAGTAGGTTCGGAGATTATCCACCACAAATGTAATAATATATAAAAATTATAAATAGTATATTTGTGGCGGGTAATCTTCAAAACACTGAATTGATTTCAAAAATTTTACGCCATTTAAAAGCTATTCCGAAATTGCTGCCGGTTTTTTCTTATTTTAAAATAAGTTAGTAGACGCCCCGTTGCCGCGTTGGGCCTCTAAATAATTCGTTATGTTGGCACCATATCGTTATATGGACACGGGGCAGCTATTTGTTATAATTTGACGTAGTAAGGCAGAATGGACCCCCCATAATGTTCAATATGTTGTTGAGTTGGGTATTTTCTGCTTAACTACGCCCAATTATCGGCCAGTCGCGACTCTGAGTTGCTGTGTACCTCAAGACATACACCTGGCAGAACCCACATCGATTTGTCACTTCATAGTCAGTATACTGGTTATTTATATCTATTACGGCTCCAGCGGCGATCAATAGACATTTTATCCGCTCTCTACGTTTCCATTCGAATGTAATTGTTGTTTTAGTGTAATACAGATGTAGGGCTTATTGGAGTCGAAATAAATCTCGTCCGTAGCAGGTAATGGGTCCATTTCCTTTTGTTTTTTGTGTTTCCTTGCATCAAAATAATTATTAGTTTGCTATACATAGTGAACGTTAGGTATGTTACTGACTGAGTCGAAAATATATAAAAGCTAAAAGAACTATCCACCTTCCTTGTTGATTTTTAAAACATTTTCTTAGAAATACGTCATTTTGTTTAGTTTTTCATTGTAACATGTTTTAGGATTTACATAAATATCAATCAGAGCTCCGAGTGCCAGTTTTTTTTGACAGTCTATCGTGAACTCGTTTCGCGCTTACAGAGACTTTTATATGAGATTTGTACATCGCCATCTAGCGATGCTCACGGTCACATATACAAATCCCATATAATAATCAAGTAAACGCGAAACGCTTTCACGATAGAATGTCAAAAAATAAATATTATTAACATAAAATGAAAACGGACTTCCAAAGAAAAAAATAATAAAAATAAACTTCAATAAACGGAAAAGTATGGAATAATATTAGTATCTAAATAAGGCTTTTTCAGAATTCGGCTAAACCTCAAGTATTTTTCTTCATAATTTTGTAGTCGGTACCATGTCCATTTAATCATGAGATAATTTTAAATCTTTGGGACTAGCACCAACTATTGCACAATTACATGGTTCCCATCATCAGTTACCATCACGGTGAACATGGGACCTATTCGGAAAAATACTCTATACAAGAAAGAAAAAATTTTGAAAATCGGATTACAGACGGCGGAGCTATGGTTGAAGAATACATTAAAAAAAAATCCACAGCCGAACATACAGCCTCCTCGTTTTTTTAACTCGGTTAAAAACTCACACTCGGCACTCAGCTCTGGTGTGATTATGTGGATTCTGGACATCACCCAGGGTAGAGTCTACTCACTTAAAGGCAAAAGACAAAACGTGCTCTAACTTTGTAGTATCTAACAATTATTTCTTTTCCAAATGGATGCTTTTATAACATTAGATACAGACAATAATATGTCATCGTGCTCCTACATATACCTACTGATATTGCGTGCATTTAATTATGCGGTTTCCATGATTTGACGTGGTGGTCTGTGGCGCACCGTCCGCATCAGACAACTACAATGCCTCGTATAGAACATTGAAATACAGTACAGTATAGAGCGATAATCCCCATGTATTTGACTCCAGTTAATGTTAAAACAACTTTTATAGAATCCTAACCATTTTACCGAGTGACATGATGGAGGCAGGACTACTTTAATAAAACACACAACAAACTTGGGAGGCCTACAACATCCTGCAATTCTTCTAATATTGCAAGTGTCCACGGGTAACGATAGTTGCTTTCTATAAGGTTTCCCATTTGAACGTTTACCTACAAATTTTATAAAAAAACGAAAATCAATATAGTATCGACCCAACGCACGAAAAACAATTAATATTTTTTAATATACGCCTTGGTGCATATTGTGTTTCACAATTTTGTTACTAGCTTACTCTTCTGTAGTGGTGTATTTCGAAGCCTATAAATTTAAATTGTCCTATTAATTAGTTGAGGTTTTAAGGCTATCCTGTGATTAACTTGGTGGTTTCTGCTTTAGGTTAGGTTAGTGAATTTTGTATTTGGATGCTATAATAATATTATAGCAAGAAATGATGTTTTACTTTTAAGTTATTTTAATGCATCAATAGTTGAAGTGAATAAACAGCAAATAAATATTTTTGTAGAAAAAAATTATTGATATTGCAAACTTGTTTTCATACAATTCATTTCACACACTTTGCCAGTATGTAATATCTATGAGAATTTGACGAATTTAAACATGACAAAAGTTCTCTGGCTTAAATGTAAACATAACAAATGTTACAATTTTTGTGTAGTAATTCATACTCTGCAAAGTACAGTTAGGGACGGTTAAGGTCATCCAGAAACACAACAAAAGGATGCAAACGTGCGTTCATTGTTATTTTACTTTTGTCATGATAAACATGATCGTGGTAACTCTGAGGCACCGTTACTCTTTTTATTTTCACATGCTTTCGTAGCACGTAGCGCGGCGTAGAACTCGTCTAGTCAGGAGGACTACTCTGAAACAGTTTTGTGACCTAATTATTATTCGAGCTTTAGCCCACCACACATTCAGGAGGGTGTCCTGTGTCGTTAGGATCGGCAGTGGTATCCAACCACGAGAACCCTTTAATATGGTCTCAGGGAGCCCGACGCACGTGCCAAAGCTGTCTGGGACCTGAAACGAAACCTTGGGTTAGACAATTTCCGGTAACAGTTGTGGGCAAAAGGCACGGAACCTTTTTGAGACCATAATGGTCTCCTAATGAATTTTCGATGAAGTAGTAAACTCCGTGCCAGGTCAAAAGCCGGCAACGCACCTGCAACTCTTCTGATGTTGCTAGTGGACGGAGGTAGTTGCTTATTTTCCACCTTATTTTATAAATAAAAGTACAGAGTTTCATCTCCCGTAGCTTTAATCTTCATTAAGTATTGCCGACGAGACCTTCCTTTGTGCGTGGCTCATACGAGTAGTAGTCATAAAATAGAATACCGTGTCCTACTCTGTCGTCATGTCATGTTTTTTTAGAGTAGGATGCAGTATTCCGATTCATTCGTTTGAGTCTCAAAACAGTTTCAGAGTAGGCCTCCCGTATGCAAATCGTTCGTTGTATTAATTTACATTCGTAATCATATTACAGTACGTATTATAATGTTAATACATTAAACAGTTTAGCTCCTGCCTTGTTTTTAATGTATGCAAACTTCTTATACGAGTAGATGCCTTGCTGCCTCAACCTCGTATCTTAAAAATGGCTACATATCAGGAGACAAAAAAAAAACTAAATATATAAGTAACAATTGACTTATCAAATAACCTCATATCTAGTTTTGTACAATTACTAAGAATAAAAAATATAATCAGTTTTTTTGGCCAATGAAATGTAGCCATTTACTTTACATTTACCATTAAGATACGATATTGAGGCAGTAATTAAAACGGGGTTACGAGGTAGAAAAATCCTTTGATTATGATTCAGTTTAACTATTAAAATGTCGATTTCAATCATAGTTTTTAATTTTTTTTACATTAGTGTTTATCCAAGTCATTTTTAATCGATTACGGCGAAGCAAAAAGGAGAGTTATGATTTTGACCTGTATGTATGTATGGTCACGTAAAATTGACTATAGCGCCATCTAGGGGAATTAAAGTGAAAACAAAAACCCCGGCGACGCTCGGGCGGCACTTTTTAGGGAGCGACAAAATTTGACAGAAAATAATAAAATATTCTAAATATTTGACAATTGTATACTTCTAATACAATATATAAAATCGGAGGCAATAAAAAGCACGGAAAATGTAATTACACTTTTATTAAATGATGAATTCTAGAAATTCCGTACGTAAGAGTATTAAATTGTAAATTAATAATGACCGTTCTTGCTTAAAAATTCTTTAAAATTAGATCATGTCCGCACTGCGATTTTCATTTGTGCGAAAAAAAAAACACAAAAAAATACATGAAGGGGCCGGCAAAATTGTCCCAGGGGGCGGCAAAATTGTCCTCTGCCTGGGCGGCCAATACCCACTGGTTATATAGCTACAACTTTCAGAATCACGTTTTTTCAACTTTCTGCTCTTTGCTGGTACGGAACCCTTCGTACGCGAGTCCAATTCGTACTTGCCAGTTTCTAAAGATATCCAAGGATCCACCAATAGAAACTAATTTACGTTAATACCCAAGTAATGAAATCAGCAGACAACAGCGAAGCCCTAATGCAACTCAATTTGGTGCTCTCTGTAGCAATGTCATTGGGAATAAATTTATTTACTCTGCCAGTAAAAATAACATTAAAGACGTCTTTGATGAAATTTTTCCACATCCATAAAAATTACAATAAAATATTTTCTTTGTGAAAATAGGGGGCAACAGGTCACAGGTAAACTGTCAACTCATGAACATAAATTGTAATATAAGAACAGTTCCAAGTGCGTTTTATAAGGGAATAGGCTAAAGGAACAAGAAAAGGAAAGAGGGGTAGAGAATAGGGGGTATAGGGAGTGTGTCCTCCAGTAAACTCACTCGACGAAATATAGTAGTATTTCTTCGGTCGAGACTTGAGCCTAATTTCACAGGAAAAGACGCAAGAAGAAGATTTCTATTACATTTGATTACATTAATTATAGACCTACATACAATAAAACAGTAAAATTGGAGTGTCTGTACACTTAATATTTTTACAAAATAATCAATATGGAACTTAGGAACAGTAATGAAAAACAAATCGACAAAAAAGTTGTCTATACATCTGTTTGTCTATTTGTACGCGCTAATCTCAATAACTACTGGACGGATTTGAATAAATATTTTTTTGTTGAATAGCTATTAGGCCTGGGCATCAGGAAAATGTACGCGTTCCCGCGGGATATACAAAATTTTGCGGGTTTGCGGGCACAAACTAGTTATAAATAAGTACCCTGCAATAAGTCTGCTACCATTTTGAGAGCTAGCCCTGAGAGTAGGTAGATCATACTAGAAAACCGACTTATACAGAATTGTAATATGTAAAACAATAAACATCCATATATATATTTATATTGTATATTTTTTATTTTAAAAAGTTGCCCCGTGCGAGTTCCTTACGCCGGTTCTTCTCGTAGGGCTAGTTCCCGGTGGTAGGTCAACATGTAGACATTCTGAAAAGTGAAAAAATCTGTTCCAAATTTACTCGTAAATGAAACTGTTTTTTTATGTTTTTATTCTTATTTCAGGGTGTAAAGATGCTGGTCCAGGAGTGGTTGTCTGAGGGTGTAGTGGTGTGGGTGGATGCCAGCCCCACCATCAGAGACCAGCTAAATGCGGTTCTTTATGAGCCGCTCTTCTGTGATGCCGCCCAGCTACCAACAGTATTATTAGGTGAGCTATGTGTTAATAAAGGTGAGACCCTAAACGCGACAGTATGCGGCTGTGACGTGACAAGGAAGCATTTTACGTGGAAGTGATGTTGATGACAACGTGAATTTTATGTTTGTAGAGTGCGTTTTTTTTTCATTCGACCGTTAACTAGTTTTACGTTTGCTGAGATATCTCATATAAATGAGATTTGTACATTTGACCGTGAGCAACGCTAGGTGGCGCCGTACAAACGCAAAAAACGAATCACGGTCGAATGTGAAAAGAAAACTCGCCCTCGGTACTCTGTATGCTATCCAGTTCCATTAAAACATGACGCCATGTTGTATCGTTTTTACAACCTTTAAAGTTTTAACCCCTTCCTTTTTCTTAATTATTTCTGCAGCAATCAAACACATTCCAATCCCGCTCTGGACTGGAATATAAAAACGCGCTATTATGTTGTGCTAATTTCAAACTTCCATGACCTGCTCAACAATCTTGGTACCCTCTTGTGTGGCGTTAAAAAGAAATTTTGAACGCCAAATCCCTAGGGCACGATTCGTTTCCCGCCATTCACGTATAATAACGAAATAACTATTTGCTCGAGCGTCCAGGTTCCGCTTTTTAATGCCCGCCCAGGGAGCGAATTCGTGGAACTACAGTTTTATCTTCAGACTTATCTTAGGAAGGTGTAATTTAGTTTATGTGTTAGTTCGATATGGATTACTTTGCTGTAATTAAATCTTCGGGAAATAAAACCGCTATAATGGTTTGGTTCAGGTGCAAAGAAATTAAAAACTTTTAGATGGCGGACGTTAATTTATTTTAGTGCAAGTTCGTCAGTTTCATTGAGGCCTTACCACCGATGGGTATGTGCAGGATGGTGTCCTGTGCTACATCCAAAACATTGTCCGTTTAACGGCTAATTGCATATAATGGGGGTTCTACACGGCGGGAACAAACATCACGCAAGGGTGCAATTTTATGCAATCCAAATTTCATGGCGGAAGATTGAAAATAGCTATACTCGATGGACATTAGACACTTTTTACAACATTGGTATCTAAGATGCACCCTCAATTCCATCTTACGCCATGTACTGAGGGTGCAATTTGGAATACATCAAGGTCGTGTTTGGCAAACGTCTTGTCAAACACGACCATTTACCACATTAATATCTAAAATGCAACTTCAGTTCATGGCGTAAGATTGAATATGCATAGCATCATCACCTTTGCGTGATGTTTGTTCACGCCGTGTAGAACGCCCTTAAGTGATTTTAGTATGTCGGTTTCCATTTATTTTTGACCAGTCCCATATGCCCCAAGGGTGCTCCAGTTTACCCGAAAACCGTTTTCAGTTTTTAGTTTAACCGAAACTCAGCTTTGAAATTGAAGCACATATCCTACATCTGTTTGATAATCAGTCTGTTTACTGTTTGTAGCCCCTTGACTTGATACGCCGACTAAATAAGTCATCCATCTGCCAATGGATCAATTTCTCTAATGGCACAATTCCCTCTTAGAAAGAGGTATAGTGTCCGTGGCTTAGTGGGTAAGACCTTTAGAACGCACTCGAGAGAGTGCAGGTTCGAGCCCCGTTGGTTGCTTGTACCAATGAGACATTTTCCGATCTTAAATACGTGATACGGATGTTCATTGCCGTAGGAGAGCCATGCTTAGGCCGGCTAGACCGGAGTGATACCACGGCCTCACAGGAAACTCGCGTGAAACGGCTTTGTACTGTGTTTCATTCAGTGAGTGAGTTTACCGGTGGTCCAGCTTCCCTAATCCTTTATCCCTATTCCCTTATAAAGGCCGGCAACGGACTTGCGATTCTTCGGATTTCGCTAGTGTCTATGGGCAACGGCAGTTGCTTTCGATCAGGTAGCCCGTCTGCTTGCTTGCCACCGAAATATCATACAAAAAAATACCTTACAACTTAAGATTCTTTCAAAAAGTATATTATATTTTCTATATTATTTTCAATTGTTATTAAAAAATATATATAAAAAAAAACATTAACATTTTGATTTCTATTTTATCATTTCTGTGGGTATCATAAATTGTAAAACAAAAAAAAAAATAAAAATGATTTTCAAAACTTTCCTCTACATTGATACATTTTTTCCCTTACAGGTATATCAGCAATCACACAGACCACTAACGCTAGTGATACAAGACTTTGAACTCTAATAGTGATAAATAATAAAGTGTTAAGTGTTGTATAGTACGGTTGAAATATAATGTGTTTTTAAATATTTGTATTTGATTTTTTTGATAATACATTTTACAATAAGATATTCTCAACACCTCCTAATTATTATGTCCTGAGAAATCTAGGAAATGAGATGAACAGCTTACATATTGCATTTCCAGTTCCCTCGTTGAAAGCCGACATATTGTCATTTAATTTATATGTCTATGCAGAATTTAAAGTCAATCTGGAGGGTTAGAACGTTTACCAAAGAACAGACAAAATGAAATGTTGTAGAAACACTTTCTCGATTGCTATTCTAGGGTCGCAGAAATTGTAAGATTAGAAAAAAGTATGTAAACAATGTAAACAACTAAATATAGATTAACAAGAATTTCATCGTAAAAATCACATTTTGTAATTTCACCGATTTCACTTTTTATCATGATCAATAACATCATTGTCTCCTAGGTGTCAGTCCTCCAAACAAAAATTTGCTCTGCTCAGGAGTGTAGTCTGCAAAATCGTTTAATCCATAAGTGGCCGTATCGTCTGGATTGGAATTACCGCTGTTGATGATCTTGAGGTTTTCCACGAACGCCTTATAATGTACCTGCTTGTCGGCTTCGTCTTTGTATGACTTGTTGTAGTCCTTTATATACTGCTTAAATATTTCTGAAGCCTTTCCTAGATCGTAAATTTTCTTTTCACCAGCGACGGGACCCTTTCCTAGATCCATAGCGAAAACGTTCAAGGTGAAGCAACGCAAATGGCGGACTTCATCGTCCGCCATTTGCATGCAGTCGTATCTACAACGATTATGTCTAATCGACTAGAATTGTTATCTTTTTATAAATCGATTGTATCATTTTTCAACAAAACGTTTCCTAGAATACACGTCTGAGAGTCGTGTGAAAAAATTGTATTTCCTCAAATTTTTTGTCGTGTTCTTGCTAACTAAAAGGAGCTAATAGTAATAAGAGACAAAAATGTATAATCATTGGCATAGCAACAGCTGCCAAGTAGCTTTGTAAATTTTGTGTCTGATGATGTGTGAACAGTGACTGGTAATATTTAGGTGCGACTACATTATTACAAAATGTAACTGAAAATGATGTTACTTATTAATTATTTTTATTCTTTCTAAAACATGGGGATAGGGTGTATTAATGGATTCTTCAGTGTTGTTCACAGATTATCAATTTTGTTTAAGATTGTGTATGTATTCACCATTTGAAAATCGCTTTCACTTTTTTTAATTTACAGAAAAACAAGAAACGTAGTCAATTAGAATTCACATAATTTTTTTAACATTATCACAAATTCACTTTTTTATTGTCCGTGTAATTCTTCGCTCCCAGGATCGATGGCTCCGTACAAGAACTTCTCTTCTTCCGGAGTATAGTCAGAAAAGTCGTTTAACCCGTAAGTAGCCGTGTCGGTGGGGTTAGAGTTACCCCTATTTATAACTTTCAGGGTCTTTACAAACGCCTTATAATGTTCCTGTTTATCGGCTTCGTCTTTGTATGTCTTGTTGTAGTCCTTGATATACTGCTCGAATATTTCGGGAGCCTTATCTAGATCGTATATCTCCTTTTCTCCAGCGACAGGATTATTTTCATGATCCATGGCTAGAGCGCCAACGATTATGAACAGAACACAAACAATGGACTTCGTCATTGTTCGGTTATCTTTGTGTATCTACGAGTGTGTCTGATTGGTTTAATCTTATATACACAATGATTACATCACCATGGATGACTCGGTTTTTATCATGCCCACAAAAAATGTTGCCGACGAGGCAGACAGGTGGTGGAACTAATCTGCTAGATTTCAACGGACGGGTTCAATGGGTAGTTGTGGCCACATACTGTGTATCAGCCACAGCGAGACATAACTTTCAAAGCCATTGGTAAAAAAATTGGTAAAAAACTACAAATTTTCACTGATATCATAGCAGGAAAATTTGTAAAAGGAAAACCCAGTCCTAATTAGATAATAATGGAAAACACACATGCTAAGAAAAAAGGTGCTAAAAGTTGATTTCGTCGTTTCGTACCGTGTTTTTTTTAAATTAATTTTTATGTTAATTTGGATTAACCTAAAAATTAATTAAAAAAAACTCAAATATTCAAATGTATGTATGTATATATGTATGTATGTATGTATGTATGTATGTATGTATGTATGTATGTATGTATGTATGTATGTA
>JAOTAV010001175.1:0-34350 GCA_026546445.1 Cyclargus thomasi | reverse complement strand
TTTATTCAAAATCAGTACTTAAAGTACACTTTCTGAACGTCGAGACTACGGTGCCTACCACCGGTTCGGGAACTAACCAATAAATCTTTATACTAATTTAGCACGGTATATTTTGTGCAGCCACATGCCGTTATCAACGCCGGAGTGGTGGTGGCACACAGCGACGGGTGCGCTGGCGTTACCACTGTCTGCGGTGCGCCGTTTCGGCGCGGAGACCGCCGCCGTCTTCCTCGTCTTAGCGCTATTGGGCACGCTGTGGAGCGCCATAGATAGCTATCTGCCTTGGTAAGCAACTATATAAAAGATAAATAAAATTACGACCTCTGTGGCATGTAAGCGTGTGGCCGCCCAAGCCTGGGATCGTATCGGTCTTAGGATGGTAGAGCGGAAAACTACTAACTAATCCATAAACAGATGGCGGACCGCTATAATTTGGTTGCTCGTGAATATATCATAAAATATATCTGCTATCGCACACTCCCGAAGGTATATTTAATGGGCCTTTTTAATGGCCCACCACATTCGCACCTGTATCGCCAGGATCAAGTGCAGTATCCCACTATTTTTTTAATGATATTTAGGGGACAAGCGAGCAGACGGGTTACCTGATGGGAAATAATCGCCGTCGCCCATGGACACACGCGACATCCGAAGAGTCACAAGTGCGTTGCCGGCCTTTTATGAGGGTATTGAGAATGGGAATAGGGATAGGGGATTAGGGAAGTTTGGCCACCGGTAAACTCGCTCAATGAACGAAACATAGAACAACGTCGTTTCACGCCAGTTTTCTGTGAGGCCGTGGTACCGTGCCGAAGCGTGGCTCTCCCACGGCAGACGGCACTATGAACGCTCTTTTTTATTTTTATTTTTATTTTTATTTTTTATCTCAGAGAGCCCGAGGATTATACTAGAACTTTCTTAGAGCCCGTAAAGATAAAGAAAATAGTAGAGTATATCATCTCGTGTCTTGTATTCTCCAGGACGGTATGGGAGCTGAACGGCACGGCGCTGGAGGTGGGACTCACGCTGTCGGCAGGAGCACTGCCGGCGGTGCCCGCGCTGTGGTGGGCGGAAGCACTCGTAGACTTCATCGGGCACTCAAACCTATTCATTACCGCCTTCACCTTCTACTCTCTACGGTACACGGGTAAGTGCTATAAGGAATAACTTGTATACTCGGGTCTAAGGTGCACTGCAAGAGTTGACCAGGAGCCATAGTTAATTAGCTACCTATTTCAAAATCGTTTCGAGATTCAAACGACAAATGACATTTTTTGGGGTACGGCAACGTTCGGTCGAGCCGGAATAATAGAATGTACCGTTTGAGAGTATATGTCCAGGGTTAAAAGATATAAAGACTTCGTTAGCATTTAACTACAAGTACGAATGATCACCAAGCGCAGCCTATTTCGTCTATCATAATAGAAGGTATATAATAATATATAATTATATATTTTTCTTTCGCAACAGTTGTTAATGATATTTTAGGGGTGCAGTAGGCAGTAGCTCTACTCTCAAACTGTATATTCAAATTTTCAGGTTCATTCACGTTTTCGAGTAGGACGCGGCATTTGAATTCGTTAGTTTTAAAACGGTTTCGAAGTTAGGCATCATAGTAACATACATACTCAAACAATATAATGTCTGGTTTACACGTAGTAAGTGGATAAGTAGGTAACTATAAATTTTAACTTAATTTTAAGTTATTAATTGCATGTAAACGCAAAATTTAGTTGCAAGTCAAAATTTAGTTAACTACCTAACCAGGTAATTAGAAATCTTTCTATTTATCTGTTAAGTTGGTAAGCGGGGTAAGTCACTTGACACATTTGGAGAGGTACATTTCAGCACAATTTAATTAAATTCACAATTGTAGTGGCGCATTCAGGTTCAGTTTTTTAGGTCCATATTGAGTCAACTACAGAGTTTAACTACTTAAATACGTTTAGACTAATGTCTGGTTTACACGTATTAAGTAGATAAGTAGTTAACTAAATTTTAAGTGACTTAACCTGCCACTTGCTACTAAATTTTGTGTTTACATACAGTTAATAACTTAAAGTTAAGTTAAAATTTAGTTAAATACTTGTCAACTTAATACGTGTAAAACCAGACAGTACACTCAAGATTAAGACACTTAAAATTTAGTAACCTACTTATCTACTAAATACATGTAAACCAGACATTAGACATGCAATGAGATACATGCAATACAGTCTCTTGATTGTATGTATTTCATAACATCTCAGTGACGGGTAGAATATCTATTTGACTCGGTACTTTCTCTGTACCTGTAATTAACTAGCCCTCGAGCTCATTTTTAAGTGATGAGAGTTCCGGCAACTGGCATGATAATAATTAATAAGGGACCTCAAGTTAAGAAGCTTTGCTTCTATTATTGTGTATACTGTATACTAAAACAGGTACCACAGATTCTTTTTCTTTGCGAATCCATATTATACATAAGTATTCAACACGACGACTTTTGAATCTTATTGCAATTGTATTATAACTCGATTAAGACTTTCTTCTAAACTTATACAGAACGAGGTTAGGTTTTTTACGTACATCGCAGACTCGTAAAAGCCTGAATGAAATAACTAGAACTGAACGTCTCGCCTACTCGCAAGTCTCAACTATTTCCGTACATCGAGTGTTGAACGTTATTGAGTTAACTGAATAATTTGAACCAATAAATTGCAAATTTAACCAATCTTGTTTCGTAATGGATGTTGTAATTTTAGGCTCGTCTTCGTAAATTGTTACGGAAATCTCATCACTTGTCTTGTCAGAGCCTGTTTCACCACTTATAGACTATAGGAGGTATCCACAACTTATCTGATAGTTGATGTATAGCGAATCTGTCAAAAAAATTGTGGATAGCCTATCCGACACTCATCAGAAAGTGGTTGTCTGAAATTGGTGGAAACAAGAATGATTTATCTCGTCACGTGGGACGCAAGCAAGTATGAAACCTTCAATTAACGCGACAGTACGCGAAGGACGACTTAGTTATCAGACTAAAGACAAAACTTGTACCTTCCAGCCTTGGCGTACTGCGAGTCTTACGGCTGGATTGTGGTGTGTGAGCTACTGGAGGTGTTCACGCTGAGTCTCGTGTGGGTGACCGCGGTGCTCTACTTCCGACACCTCGTGCCCAAAAAGTACACCACCACGGGACAGGCCCTGCCTGTGATCGCGCACTTTTGTATTGGTAAGTGGTGAATTATGATAAAATGATGATGCTGGATTTACTGAATAACGGAGCAAAAACGTTTCTTAATATGAAAAACAGAATAAAGATACGGGTCTAACCACCGCTACGAACAAGAATTTAATGCGGGAAATACTGCTTATTCTAACAAGTCAAAACCCTTGAATGTTTCTGCATCAATTTGAGCGGATAGTACACGCAATACTCGGTATCTGAGATTTTTGAAATGACTTCATATTTTTACTAACATTACCGATTAACTATAGTTTCTTGACGCAAGGCTACCAAAAGCAATATTGAACAAATACTGGACATAAAGATATCTCCAAAACTCGGCATAGTCGTAGTCAAAACCCAAAACCTAGTTTACTAGAACATGCATTATATAACACAGGTCGGTGCATCGGCGCCATAATCAGCGGTCTGGTGTCGATGGAGCTGCCGGACGAGAGCGCTCGTGCGCTGTGGAAGGCACTGGCTGGTGTGGCGCTGCTTACCGCCGCCTTCTACCTCACCCTGTACCACACGCTGTTGGCGCCACGCTGCGCCTCGCCCAGCCATCCACCTCCGTCACATCTGCTACAAGGTAGTTAAGAAGCCTTACCATTATTCTATGTATTCTGCAAGTGTTTCTGTGCCGCTCGCGCTGGGCTGAATGCGTAGGGTTTGAGCGGCCCTGAGGTGGAAAAACCTAAGTATAGGCTAGTTATGAAGAACCTACTCCGGGTCAATCACATCTGCTACAAGGTAGTTTAGAACTGAGAAGCCATACTTTTGTTTTGTTTCCTCAGGCTGCTGATCCGATGTCAATGTGCATATGGTTTGGGTTAGACTCCAAAAGCATAGGATATTGACGAAAAATGTACGTGTACATAAAGTGATAAACGATACTTTCACAATGTCTTGTCGAGTAGGTATGGTTATTCTACACGTTTGCTTCTAAATCGGTCCTTTCGATATTATAAAAAGTAATAAGTGGTAAGTCAGCTTTTTACTTTTACCCGGGACCCTGAAATATTTAATTTTGATGATAATATCCATATAACTTTTTAATGCATTATGTTTAAAAAGCTTCCACCATCGAAGGACAACTTAACGGTAAAGTTACCCTTTTTAAGCCACTCTCCTTCACAATTGAAAGCATAAGTGGAATTAGCGCTTAACTAAAATTACAAAATCCCGGATTTTTGCGTAAATGGATACTTTAGAACCAGAAAAATTATTTTAAATTAAAATAATGTGGAATTAATAGGAAAAAAGTAGTATTTACTCGAAAGTTGTAAAATGTCAGTTATTCGCTTCTTCCACTTATGTCTTGTTTACACGTATTAAATAGATAAGTAGTTAACAAAATTTTAAGTAACTTAATTTAAAGTGTATGTCTAAACGTATTTAAGTAGTTAAGCTCTTTAGTTGACTCAAGATGAACGATAAAGAAGTTGTAAATTCTGACATTAAATTAAATCTGACATTAAATCAAAAACGACGAAAAACTGTACCCGAATACGCCACTACAATTGTGAATTTAACTAAATAGTGCTGACAGGTTCATGTCCAAATGTGTCAAGTGACAATCCCCGCTTACCAACTTAACAGAAAAAATAGAAAAAATTCTATCTGGGTAAGTAGTGACTAAATTTTAACTTGCAACTTGCTACTAAATTTTGTTTTTACATGCAATTAATAACATAAAAATTAGGTTGAAATTTAGTTACCTACTTATCTACTTAATAAACGTGTATACAACACATTATGTCTTTAATTGTAACAAAGAGCACGAGACCAATTCGTAAATGTCAAAATTGTCTCCAACTTTTGTTATGACCCCTATTTGTTCCGTCATTGTCTATTGTTACTGATAAAATCTAACGAACCGTAAAAAGCATTTCTACCTTTTATGCCAATGGGCATTTTCCTACAAGGAAATGAGTCATGTATGATTTAATGAAGGAAAAAAAGACCCAAAAATAGGTACACCGTAGATTTTTCTTTGTAGCCACATTTTTAACTGTACGTTTTTTAAGTAACCGTTGTGGTTACTTACAATCTAACTTAACCATACGATAGTCTCATACTATCCCTAACTGGTCTGTGACTATTTTACCAATTTTTTTTTTTACAAACGTAAAATAATTGTTGTATTTGTTTTAAGTTTCCTATAGCACAAATCCTTTATTGCGCACGCAAAATCTCTTATACGCACGCGCTGTCACAAAAAATTGGCCGTGTTCGGTAGCGTTTTCGCATGGTCTGCGCAGTATAAAATTTACGGCCTCTATCTAGAAAATAAATATTAATTGTACATTCAAAAGCAAACCAAATCATTTAGCAAACTATCAGGCATAAGCCGTGGTCGTTTTATATAGGCCGTGAGCCGCGTCTGACGTCAGTGGCGGACTTTTTTGTATGGGATGTCAGTCGCGTCCGATCAGTTTGTTTTTAGCTTTAAAGGTACGAGCAGACTTGGGCGCAGTAAGCGTTGAAATCCGTCAATGCGATGAGACCCGGCCCGTCAACAGAATTCCATAGCGCATTTTGCTTGTCTGCTCATACTTTAAGCCATAATCACCCGACGCATTATAAATTACAGAGAGCTGGTAGTAATTTTTGAGTAGCTGCTCACCAGCCAGGTCTGCATTGGTCTGTTATAGAAGAGGTGCATGATGATAAGCTTGCCCCAAATACCTAAGTAAAAATTGCTACCAGTTGTCATATTACTGTATACCCGACACCTCCAACATGAATATTTGTGCAAATTTCAGGATTGAACGGGAACGGCGGTTCCAACGGTAACTACTCACCGATGCGCGTCTACCACGAGGAGCGGTCACGGAAAGGACATTTCCGCTACTAACTCTTAGACGTAACGATTTTGATGGAATTCATCAGATGAATCTTTTTGATAGGTTGTACACTTTTGTGATACATATTCTACACAGTGATCTGATTTGATCAGTTTTATTTATAAACATTGAAATGCCTTCTTTGCATTTAACTAATTAATTATTATTGTCAGTGGGTCGAATGAGTTGCATTGTTTTTTTAACTAAATAAAACTATGAAGTAAGATTGTTTTTTTTATTCAGTTTACGTAAATATACAATAATTAGTAACCCCGTACAATTATCGCCACGTCGGAAGTAGAATTAAACGAAATAAATATACAAATATACCATGTATTTCCCAATTACATGTAACAAAATTTTAAAAGTAATAATGTACCATTTAATTAAAAACAAGCCACAGAGTGGTCAGTTAGCGTTCGCAACTGATATAGTGGTTCTAACTTAAGAAAAATATTTTTATATAATATTTATGTAGGTTATACTTACAAATCGTAACTTATATTAGCAATCATACAAATATTCTATACAAATACTATTTAAGTAAATAGGAATTCTCAAATATTCACTCAATATGCAAATGCATCAAAAATAAGAATAATTAAAATTATAAGCATGTCAGTCACAATGGGGTCGATAGATCCGAAACTGAAGGAGTGCTTGATAATTATAAAAATTACCTTACTTTTCCTAGTCTCTAGCCGGGTAATCGAAAATCCTGATTTAGAAAAAAAATGTACTGAATATTTATGATCGAATTTCGATCATTTTATAGATAATGATTGTAATATTGTGAAAAGCACAAAACAAAGAAGTTAAATTTGAATAAGGTAAGTATCCCGAACACTTAGCTGAAGGTCGGTCGTTTTACAAAGAATCGTAAGATGTAACTTTATCGTATGAAATGTTGCTGCTCTTAACTACCATTATCGAATGATTTTAATAATCCAGTTTGTCCCGACTAGAATGGTTTTTACGTTAACCCCCTTAATTTCAGATTAGTCCGAGAGCTCGACTCTCAAACGGCACATTTAAATATTAGGACTCGAGTACTCGACCGAATGTTGCCATCCCTCCGAGACAAATGTGTAATGACGTTGTTAGAGTACGGCAGCACTCGGCGGTCGGCCTAGGCCAAATATTTGAACGTGCCTTGAGACTAGGGCACCAGTTTGTAAACTCTCTCATCTCTGTATATAACTAGTCCACTCATTCTTCATCGTATTACAACTTTGCCTGCGAATCACTATATTGGGTTACATCTTAAAAACTATTCATACTTAATAAACTAAAGAAACAAAATAATTAAATAATATTTTTTGTGTCCAGAAACACGTCAAGTCTTCATGCATAATATTAAACTCTGATCGATAGATCTAAAGGTGACTTTCCGCTCCTCGCAGCAAGCGACTGCGACCGACAAGTATTCAAATAAAATTTTACTTTGTGAACTAAGTGGGCTAGGCATGCCTTTTAGTTTCATTTTGTATCGCTAGAATTTATTCGAATTTTTTTCGAACATGGTCGCTTGCCACGTGGACCACAAATTCACCTTCAATTTTATTACTCGGTGTAATCTCTTGGTAAAAGCATCTGTAACGCATGAGCTTTCGTTAACCTTTTTGTAGAGAAATTATTTTTAACCGAACAACTTTATGGCATACATCAGCGATATTGGAGTATAAGCAATAAATAAGACATTGTTGTTAACTTGTAGACATACACAATTTGCTATAATTAATTGTACAATCTATATTACTCTTAATATATTAGAATTACCAATCTTTTTGTACAAAACACTAAATAGGTTTTTGGGCAAGTACGCCTTTGTATTGAATCCCGTATTCAGCACAGGGTAGTAAAAGCTACACACAGTAACTGTTAATAAATAAAAAATAACGCCATTAACTCAGATCACATTTAACAAAAAAAATATTATGTCCACAATCCACATACAAAACCGTAAGTCTATACACGAGTCAACGAATATATAAAACTTTCGACAGGGCTCACTTATCTCTCTTACTCGCATGGGTTGAATACTATTTTGTTTCGGGCGGCATAAAAGACGACATAGCAAAGATATACAGTTAAAGAAAGAAAGAAAGCAGTTGAGTTACTGGATTATAGAGATACAAAACTATTCCATTTTTTTATCACTGGGACAAAGGCGTAATTGTCAAAACACTTGCCCATTTCTTCTCTACGCACGGGCACGTGCGGCCAATGCCAGCATTAACCATGCTCAGTTTCACATAGCTAATGTGTATATTTATATATTGTTCAATATACAGTGGAATCCGTTTATAATTATAAAAATATTAAAAGGAATTGACAAACACAACATTATAAGCGAACGTCGTACAAAGGGTTAAGAGACAAAAAATGTGATTATGTCTATACATTAAAAAATATATATGTAAAAAGTACACTAAAAGTACGACATACTTGGGTATGTAAAAAATGTTATTAATGTAATTTTTGTCTGGTTTTGAATACTCATTTTATTGTAATAACAGTCTCTAATCGTTTTGCGCAAAGACACCGCTATGGTAATTTTTATTATTGATATGTATAAACCAATCGGTATAGTAATTCTGCTTTTAATGGCTCTTCTGGGGTACGGTTCTTCGACTGCTTTTTGTGAAATCTAGCGCTACAATATTTTCATTATTATATTTCACCAAATCACGAAACTTAACGTTTCTTGTTTGCAAATGTTATTTAGTTTTCCTATTTAGCTCAGTCTAATAAATCAGTTTTCGTCTTGCTCATGCCTACACAATTTATAAGCTCTTAATAATTGTGTGAATTCAGAAATCACTAAACGTCGAAAAATCGTCATCGAATTGCTTGACGATATCGACTACTTTCTATTACGAGAGCTGGTAGCAATTTTTGAGTAGGTATTTGACGCAAGCTGAAACTGGTTATAATTTTTTTATTTTTTAAATATTCAACTACAACTTAAAAAAAATACATATTGCCCCAAATATATATATATATATTTTTTACTTTAGGTAAAATGTAAGGTAGGCCCCGCTTTTCATCAGCCAGGTCTGCAGTGGCGTGTTGGGGGTTGTAATAGGAGAGTTATATAACAAGGTTTCAGCTTGCCTCAAACACCTACTCAAATTTACTATCAGCTCTCAGATGTGGACATGTGACAATAATTTTCTCTGAATTTGCATAAAATGAGATAACGCAAGTGGGATATTAATAATGTCCTGATGAATGAATTGCTGTCGCAGACTCGGCCACTAAAAACATTAGTTAGTCCCATCACTATCAGACGAAGATACGCCAGCATTTTTTCCCGTTACAATGCTATGTCGAACTTTAACTTTTCTGCGTAATATTACAATTTTCTCCTCGATAGTGAATGCTTTTCGGCGTTTAGGTGACATTTTTTTCACCGAAATCTTTGGAAACAACGCGCGACATTCAAGTATTTAATACTCATTGAGATACAAAAATACGTGTGACACGTCTTTGGGAATCATCAGACAATACTGCAAGTGTGAAGAATCATGATTTATCATATAACCGAAAATAACGTATTAATTAAAAATGGCTTTTATTAACGACATGAAGTACACAATAAGCAAAGTCATTATAATTTTTTTTAAAGAATTGTACTTAATATATATTTAAAAAAAACTGATGTGAAATTACACCATAATAAGCGGTTGGTCAATATAAGCTGAGTCATATTAACGGAGTCTACTGTAATTACTTACTATATTTGCAATATAGTTTTTGTGCACAATTCCAATCAAATCGTAATCCATTATTATAATAGAAACAAAAACATTTGTTTTTAAAATATTTACAAAATTATACAACCCATATAGGCACAGCGAATCGAATTTGCTAATAGTTCTCGGCATTTCACTTTTTCTACCCTAGATTGACATTGTATAAACGTCACCCGAAAACCATTATAAATAAGGTTGCACTGTACAGGTTTCATTAAAAAATATTTTACTTTTTCTAGCCACATTATTCGATAAACCTTTGCTTGATCAAGCATGAATTTGCATGTATCAAAATACTTAGCATTCTTTTAACTTTTTTTTTCATTACTTACTTCAACGGAATGGTTATCAACATTGCCATCAATGCTTTCATTGTCATCTTTTAAAAGTTCCTCAATAGCTTTTTCACTCATTTCATTATCATCCATCATTCTCTCATTATTTTCCATTGCAGTATCATTCATTTCAATATCATCTAAGTCATTATCTCGAGTTCCAATATCATTTGTTTCTTTCTCTGATACTTGTGTGTCGTTATCTGCTATTTTACTACTATCATCGTTTTCTTCCTTAACATCAGATATTTTCTCACCTTTTATTTGAGCGTCTTCTTTTTCGGTAACTTGATTTTCTGAAATATTTTCATCAAGAATACTACTTCCATTCTCCTTTATAGACATTTCCTTACTATCAGTCTTAATGTGGGCGCTATTGTTGCTCTCACTGACTTCATTTACATTACCATCGTCAATCGTTTCTACATTACTATCACTTTTATTATTAATAGTGTCTTCATTTTTAGGTTGTTGAATCTCTTCTTCTACATCGTTGTTATCGACACCGTTGACGGGACTTTTTTCTTTATTTTTTTTATCCTTATCCTCATCATTGATGATCATTAGAGGATCTCTTAACTGTTCCCTATTATCTTTTTCTGATTTGTCGATATCTAAATCAACACAATCGTCATTTACGACAGTTTTTTCTATGGATTTGCTGCTGCTGTCATGTTCGCTGCTGGCTTGTACAGTCAGATCTACCTCTCGGTTACTGATCTGGGAATCTTCAGAATTCTCATCAATGAAGATGGGATCGTCGTTGGTGTCCGGTAAAATTTCGACGTCATCGTCATCTTCGTCATCGCTGACGACGTTCTGTTTCTTATCTACGTATTTTTTGAATTCGTTATTTAAATTATCTTTAATTTCAAGAAACCTATTTGCGGAAGTAGCTAAAGCCCGATCGAGCGTTTTATGTAGATTCCGCATCTCATTAACAGTTCTAGTGCGTAAAAACATCGTGGTCGCCTGTGTCTTCAGCTGGGTGAGTCTCGAGAGCGAGTACTCCAAAGCATCGACGGCATCGATCAAATTGAATCTGTACCATTCAACGGGTACGTTTAGATCGCACGGTCTCGACGAGCGCTTTTCTGTTGTTTTTGACGATTTTGAAATCTTCGGTGTACTAGTTTTAGTTGAATTTTGTACAGAATTTGGATTTTTTCTAGTGTTCTTTCGTGTACTACGGGAGTTCGTTTTAGATGACTGCGAAGAAGGCCCGGTTAAAACGGCACTCAATTTAGCCGCGTAAGTGGCTCCCCTAGGGGCAACTTTAGCAGTAGATTGTACATTGTCGGTTACAGCGACTATCGTGGCTGAGTAACCACCGGGCATATTTGGATTGGCATTAATAGCAAATATGCGCCCATCCGGTAAACGATACATCTTATTCGAGGACAGAGTCTGCGGGTCGACTCGGAACTTCAGTCCACCGGTGGCGGCGTTAACTGTAACGTCATTTTCTGTCATTTGTATAATATTTCCCGGTGACAGGTCGGGTAGGTTGTTAACACTGCGGGATACAAGAGGCGGGCATCTGGTAGTTGAGGTGACCTGCGGCGCCGGGGTAATACACTCCACATCGTCATCACCCGGGTCTTCCGTCACCTGCATAGTAATATTGATACTTATAATTATATTCAAGATTTGAACTTTTATATTATACTCGTATTACAAAAATTCCAATTTTATATTAATCTTTTACAAGCCAAGTATTGTTATTTTTAAAAAGATACCAATGTCAGAGTAACACGAAATATACTAAGTAAAATATAAATATTGCATGTATGTACCTAATAGCAACAAGTAGAAGTCAAATAATAATAATTTTCAACATATTAAACCTTTAGTTTAAAACTGGAACTCTAAACACTGAGAAGTCAAAACAATTATATCAGAACTGTTTATAAAGTTTCATACATCACTAGAAAAGAAATGAGGAAGTAATAAAGATATCACACACATACCTCACACAAAGGCTCCATTGGAAAATCAGGTGTGCACACTACATCATCATTTTCTACTGTATTATTGCCTGACATAGCCGCTACTGCACTCATATCTAGGCCCTTGAAATTAAGAACAAATTTTGAATAGGAGCTCTTGTATTAATCTCTCAATAAACGTAGCCGTTTCATTAGATAAAAATACACTTTTATTCAAACTTTTTAAAGATTGTAAGGTGAGACTAGTTTGTTAGCTTTAAAAAAAATGTCTCAATATTTATGAATAATTTCCTAGATATTAAAGCAACTTCATGACAAATTTTGTTTCAACTGCTTTAACAGAAAGGTAAAAATTAAAATATTAGCAGAGATGATATTGATTATTACCTGGGTCAAACTTTCTAATGATAAATTTATATTATCATTTGTTACATTTGCTATGTATGGATTAAATCCATTGTAAATGACAGGAGCTTTCATCCGTGGTCGTGGCGTGTACGTTTGAATTGCCTTTTTCTCCATCGTTATTCTAATGGGTGCACCTGGAGTTATCTGAAATATCATCACAATATTATTTTTTTCTATTACTATTTCGAAAATCAGTTACGAACAAATATGGAATATTACACATAATATATAAGGTGAAACATGCAGTTCTTATTTTTAAATTTATATGCATACCTTTATTTTTTTATTACTATTATTATACATGTTAGGTGCAATTGGTATAGGAGTTTTCACACTGTAAGTTTTTACTACTTTCGGACTGGCTGGTCTTTTTTGGGCTTTTTTTTCAACCTTTTCTTTACTGTCATCTAAATTAATCGAAGCAAATTTTTTAACCTGTAATGAAAAGAGTTAACTTTATATATTGTTATAAAGAAGTGATAGCAAAGTGATCCAATAAAATGGAGTTCAATGTAAAAGGACGAAAACTGAAGTTTTAAGTCCGGCTGTACATTATCCGACTTTATAATCAAGAATTTTAGACGCCTCGGCAGTGTACGGAGGAGCTGGGAAATCAGAAGTTTTCTGTTTTTTTTTTTCTCGATTTTGAATAGACATTAACGTGACAAAGATAACACCCACGTGTCAATTCTCAATAGATTTTATGCTACGTGATCCATGACCCGGAAGCGAATCATAAACATTTCTTAAATAAAATTTTTCATTTCAGCTAAAAGCCTATTAAATAAGGAACATTTCAGGTTTTTTTTCTAATCCGTAGTGTCAATAATTTACCCACAAAAAAATAATTTTCATTTTTAGGGTTTTGTTTTTTACTAAAAACCCAACTTTTTTTGTTAAATTAGGGGTTTATAAGCATTCTCTTGTTGCAAAAAAAAATCAAAAGTGAGGGATTTATTTGATTTTAAAGTTCCACACTAGGTGGCTCAGTTGGTAAGCGCACTGGTAGCTTATGCCGGGGGTCGCGGGTTCGAATCCCGACGACGGAGCAAGTTTTTAAATGTTCCTGGGTCTTGGATGTATATTAAAATTACTATAAAAGTATTAAATATCTTCCGTTGTCTGGTACACGAAACACAAGCCCTTTAGGGACTTAGCACGGGGCCAGATTGACATGGTATGAAGCGTCCATAAATATTATTATTATTATTAGTACGGTTGCCACCATAAATCTATGGATGATATGTGGACAAAAAAAACAATATCATATTTTTGTAATTATACACATATATATGAAAGTTACAAATCTTATAATACAATACCATTTTTAGCGTTAACTTTTAAAAGATTTAACAACAAAAAATAGGATTAGATTTATTTTAACATTTTTATACATTATTTATATATGTAGTTATAATTATTTTCTGTGAACCACCACGGCCCATTCCCATAAACTTTTCGGCGAATGATGATCCTTATGACACTGACGGTTAAAATCACCACATAACATTATCGTGGCGTCACGTTAGACTTATAAATTGAATTTTTAGTCGCTTCCAATAAGATCCTAATTTAATCAAATTAGGATCTTATTGGAAGCGTCCAAAAATTCCATTTATAAATCTAACGTAACTTTATGCTATTACTATGATATTTCTTTGGAATGTTTAGCAATTCTTACCCTTCAGACCCCGCCGCCCGGGGCCCCAGATGTTCGCGCGACTTACCAGCCTAGCATGCTGGCGCTCATTCGCGTCAGCGTTTTCGTTGCAGCCAGTTGTATGTGATGTGTTGTTTAGCGGAAACTTGCTTAAGATTTCATTGTATGTATCTGAAATACAAACTACCGGTAGTCCTGACCTGATTTGTATGCAGTATGGGTTTACGTATTTATGAAAATGTTAGATGTTTATAGGTTTATTTATTTATTTATTTTTTATTTGCTTATAAAAATACAGACATTAGAGTTATATAAACTAGGTTGGGAATAAAGCAAAAGGGCGGCCTTACCGCTTACAGCGGTTTCTTCCAGGCAACCCATAAGGTTTTGAGTTTTGGAAAAACTAAAAGTGGCACCAAATGGTTCGTGTAATATTACCCTCAGCGCTGGCAGCCAGTTGCTTTTTGATTGAACTTGGCTTGACACGCTACCGCGTGTCGAGATATATCCTTCTCTTTAAGCAATCGCTGAAGGAAAATAAGTTTTTTTTTTGCGAATTGAATAACCCACAAATTTCGTTAACGTATATACGGAACGGACGGACTATTCCAGCTAAAACTTAAATGATTTTGATGAATGACGCAGCATACAATGAAATCTGAAGCGAGTTTCCGCTAAACAACACATCACATACAACTGGCCGCAACGAAAACGCTGACGCAAATGAGCGCCAGCATGCTAGGCTGCTAAGCCGCGCGAACATCTGGGGCCCCGGGCGGCGAGGTCTGAAGGGTAGGAAGCGCTAGAATTTCCAACGAAATATAGTTTGTAATAGCATAAAAATACGTTAGATTTATAAATGGAATTTTTGGACGCTTCCAATAAGATCCTAATTTAATGGTGACGCCATGACAATGTTATGTAGTGATTTTAACTATCTGTGTCATAGGGATCACCGAGACGACTATAGGTTTGTGGGAATGGGCCGTGGTGGTCCAACAACGAACAACACAGATCAAGCACAAGCCTTTTAACATAACAAGGAACAATTTGTACTAAAAACGTATAGTGGGTTAAGGGCTCTCACACAAAACTGCGAATTCGCATCGCATATATCTGCGGCAAAACTCACACGAAAAATTATATTGCAATGCGATGCGAATTCGCAGTTTTGTGTTCGAGCTCTAAACCATTGCATCAAACTTTTTGTACATACCTGTATAGTTGGAGTTGTTTTTGAAATTGAGGTTTCTTTTGATGCTCTACTGCTTTCTCTCTTGACAACCACAGAATTTTCTTTAACTTTACTCTTTCTTTTGCAACATTCAGAAAAGTCTTGAACACATGATATCTGATATTTTTCTTTGAGCTCTGGGTCTTGCGTTTTATACGTAATCCTAGAAATTATAAAGAATTTTACAGTTTATATAAAACTATTAATTTCGAACATTCACAATTTTTTCCTTATTATATAATATACTAACTTAAGACATTAATAACCTATGTTAACACATTGAATGCCGTATGTATAGGTCAGGCCATAGTTGGTTCTCCCCATACAAATTGTTTTCTACGTAATACTACCGTTAAAAAATGCGTAATGCCTACTATGCATACGTAACTTTACGTAGGCTTGGCACCCTTAGTAATTTTTTTTCCGGGTGCTCACCTACGTAACATTGCGTATAATAGTACGACCTGTCGGCACCTCATCTCATTTTATATATACTACTTTCTCAGTTTTTAATCTGTTCTTCCTCTCCCAGATGGTTCTGTGTAGTACATTAAGAATAAAAAACATAAATATGATATAAACTGTATGAACTGTGTAGTGTGCGAGTGTTCTGGTATTGATAGAGGAGATCAGATCGTCTCGTATTACTCTTGTCCTAGAAAGACGCTCAGATTAGATAAAAAGTTATTTATTAACCTTTAGCTAGAAAAAATATTTATTTATTAACCTATTAGCTAGATATAAAGTTTAAAATTTGTCACTGCACTATAGATTTAGGTATCGGCGTGTCCTGATGACACATAGCTCTCCCCTAATTCTTTCCACTTCTCCCTATCCCGGGTTAGTCTTAGCCAGAGACGTCTAGAGACTTGTCTGAAGTCATCTTTTACGTGGTCTCCCACATCTCATTTTTATGTTGCTCCGAGTTATCCATACTGTTCTGTCCGTCCTGTCCATTTTTCTAGCTTGTCTCTAAGTGTATGTCCTGCCCAACTCCATTTTAGTTTTTTGCTCTTTTTGACAGCATCCTCTTCTTTTGTTATTTCCCTTATATCTGTAGCTCTTTTCCTATCTTTTAATGTGTAGACAAGCAGGCTTCTTTCCATGTTTCTCTGGCATGTTACAATCCTTTGTTGTTGTTTCTGGGTGAATGACCGTGTTTGGCATCCGTAGGTTAGTATTGGGAGGATAAAGATGTTAAATACCTTTCGTTTTGCTGTCATTGTATAGTGTTTACTTTTGAATATCTCTTTCAGAAACCAGTATCTGTTTCAGGAGTTGGTTATCCGTCGTTGAATTTTTACCAAGGTTTTTTTTAAGTTACCAAGGTTTGAGTTATTAAAGTTCTTATGTATGCAGACATAAATATTACAGCTTTGTGATATTGTACAGAGATTGAGGTTTGTTACAAAAATGATGAAATAAGTCAATTACTTACTGATTTTTCATATCACAGAAACGTAAAAGTGCCCAACATGCAGCACGTAAATCCCAAAGACATCTTGGATTGCATTTGAAGCATTTCCAGTCGTCTAACTCTTCAATTTCTTTAATTTTTTTATTCCCTAAATTCCTTTTAATACATTTCTAAAATGAAAAACATATAACTTAAGAACTAATTAATAATGAAAACCATAAGCATTATAACTTGTGTTAAAAAATAATAATAATAATGTTCGATATTAATTAAATTCTGAATCACCAAAAAGATTAAAGGGTAATTATATTTACCGCACAGAAAACATGAGGGCAATCAGAGCAGCAATACACTTGACCTCCCTGTCCGCACCAGCGACAGTATAGTTCAGAGCCATCTTCACCTTTATCAAACTCCCCACTGTTATAAAATGTTAGACATGTTTGGCATACCAATGTTCGGAGCATTGGATGAATTCTCATACGATTCTCATTCCTTGCAGAGCAACCTAAATGACGGTCACATGCTGTGCAGTGCAATTTTAATGTCTTCACTAAATTCAAATCTGAAATGCAAAATTGGTCATTAATATTTTGATTTTTAAAAAGCTTACATTTTTTGGTTGCAAAATTTAGTAACCAAGTTAAAAATAAAACATAATTAGAGTGGTCTTAGATGTTTTTGGTATAGTATTATGAATTTTTGAAGGCATTTCTGAGTTTTATTTTATTACAAGGATTGTTCTCAAAATAAATGGGATTATCTTTATCTACAAAATATTATATTTTGTAAATATGTATAATTTACATTTTTGGTGAGCTCAAACTATAAAATATGAAAGGTGAATATTACGCTGACATTTTACAATACAGATAGTATAAATAAAATGTTTAACAAGTACAAACCAGAAAATTTTGTTTTATAATATTCTCTTTCTTCGCTTGGTATATCCTCTTCAAAGTCATCTTGGGTTGGTTCTAAAATTAGAAAACAGAGATAAGTTAGAAACGCAGAGTAAAAATTGCAAGCAAAGCGACAATAACTATGTCACTATAATTCATCAGACTCAAAACATTTACAAATAAACATGAACATCAACATACTGACCAACATTATGGTTCAAAAGAAAATAAGTTCAGCAATACAACTTATCGCTGGATGTAATGTAAATTAAACAAGCTTTACCGGGAAACGGCGGGAACACAACTTCAGCATCTCCTTGAGCCGGCTTCTCATTACCATCGGATGTCTCGTTAGCATTCGAATTGTCTCCCATGGTGTTAGTGATAAGACTTTACAAAAACCAACTATGCGAGGCTTTAGCCTTCATTAAACATTGCTTAGAAGTGTGTAGAATCATTAATAGACCCAAATTTTCCTAAAATTTCAGAAAATTCACCAGTTTTACATTCACAAAGCCTTGTCCGCCATTTTAGCTTGATTTTTTTTTTAGATTATAGGCAAAGGTTACGTTACAGGCGCCGTAGCCCGTGACTCGGTCGGGCCATTTTAAATCCGGCCGTAACGCACTCTGTTTATTACTTTGTTGCAGATCCCTCGACCCTCGCACTATCTGAAATTTCTGATCGAATTTTCTGATCAGAAATCCGTTTGTCTACCGCACGCCGCGCCGTCAACGTCAACGAGATTATTCCTTGATAATGATTATGCCCACAATGATTATTTGCTGGGGGGGGAGGTTGATCCGCCCCCGGCGGCACTTTTTAGGGAGCGGTAAAATTTGACAGAAAATAATCAATTATTCAAGAGTTTCTGCACTGGTAGAAAAAAATCTCAAAAAAAGTATATAAAAAAATTAAGAGGGCGGCAAAATTGTTCTGAGGAGGCAGTAAAATTGTCCACCCCGGGCAGTGGAATCCGTGAGTAATTGTGTTCTATGACCCCGGACGGCCGATACCTTCGCTACGCCAAAGGTTTTTTTATATGTATAGATAATACAAACAAAATAAAATTACAATAATTTTTAGCATACCTAATCGTGAGTCCGTGACTCGCGGGCCGCGGCTAACGTCAAATGGGGATGGCAACTGTCAAAGAGGCGCTGTCGTAGCTAATACCGTAAACACTTGTTTTTGTATGTTAATTAAGAGTTTTTCAGGAAAATTTCTACAATGACTGGTTGTAGTGTACCTTAATGCTCGGAAATGTGTAACCATCACCTTCCCGAGGACCTTGTATATCGAAAATTTTGATTAAAGTTTGGCTAAAGAAGAAGAGAATTGGTCAACTTTTATGTGCCCAAAGCCCCCAAAGTTTTAAACAGCTGTATTCAACAACAAGAATAATTTATTGATGGAACAGAGATTCCAATTCCAAAACCTAGCCAACCTAACTCTCAAAAGTCTACATCTAGCTCTTATATGCACAAAGCACATTTGAGTTTCTTGTTGGGGCTTCACTAGGTCCTAATGGATTATTAACCCTTCCTTTCAGGAGCATATACAGGATCAGCCAGTGACCGACAAATTATTGAAAGATGCAATCTATGTCAACTGTGTGAATTCAGTGGTAGCTATACCACTAAAACCTCTATCTCAAAGAGTGCACATAGAGCTAAAGACTGACAGGTTTGACAAAAGCCTATAAAATGCTGGCCGTGTTTGGTAGCGTTTTTTGCCGCATGCGCTGTTAAATTTTATAGTGCGCAAACTACATTTTTTGTGACGTTGGGATGACAGCGCGCGCAAGCAAAAACACTACCGAACACGGCCATTGACAACGGAGTTAAATCAATTGTATGTAGCATTGGCATCTAAAATATTTGGTATATGTTTGATGTTGAGTAATTTGAGGGTAAATATAAGCAGTATAACAAAATAAATAAGTCTGTTTTATTTACCGTTTATACCCAAAGGATAGAAACGGGACCCTATTACTAAGACTTCGATGTCTGTCCGTCTGTCTGTCTATCCGTCCGTCTGTCTCCAGGCTGTATCTCAAGAAAGGTAATAACTAGAGAGTTGAAACTGTCACAGAATAATATATTATTTATTTTTTACTAATATCACAGTTTTTGTCAAGTGAAAGATGTTTGTTACAAACGGCCGTTACGCTTTAAAAGTATGATTATATTCGTGAAAATAGCCTGGAATATACGCGGTCGGCGAGACATAATGAAATACTGGGGTAATTTTTTAAAATCTCACTATACTGGCAACCCTAATTTTATACATGTCCTTTTTTTCTATCCCTTTCAGTGGACAGTGGCACGCTGGTCGCTGACTGATCTTCTACCGGATACTTATTCAAAGCCTTGTTCGGTAGCGATTTTTGACGCATGTGCTCTGAAATTTTATACTACACAGTCTTACTCTATGGTCTGCGCAGTATAAAATTTTACAGCGCATGCGTCAAAAAACACTACCAAACACGGCCAACGAAACGATTCATCATGGATTCAAGTCTCTGGCACTGGCAATTCACTACGGAGCCATGTTTAAAAAAAAAATTAAGAAATCGAAAAATCTCAAAAGTCAGATGTCGGTTTTTTGGCGGGGATTTCAGACAGTGACGTTGTGTGTTTTGTATTTTTTGTTAAATTTATGTTATTTCGGTGTTTAATATGTGATATTGGTAGAATATCGAATATTAAACATTCGTTGTTAATCACCAGTGTCCAGTTGTGTCATGTTGCCAAAAAAGAAGAAAAAAAAAGTCAGATGTCAGTGTCATCCTGACCGCAGACGCCACTCACGCCAGTGCCCAGTTTGCGAATCCACATTCTGTTTACCTGTAGGCTGTATTGCGCTTGTGCTTAAAATTCGTGTAAAAAATATGTAGGAAATAATTAAAAGTATGTTTTAAAATAATTTCGTGCATAAAAAAAATAAAATGTGATAAAAAGAAAGAGTGGTAATCATTACATGTAATATCTATACACCGCCGTTTTCACCGGAGGGTTACGTATTTTTTAAATAATAATTGAATTTGCGGAAATTTGACTGTGATAATAACTAATATGCTAAGTGATACATGTAATTTAAAATGACTGTTACTTATACTGGAGAAGTTGCTACTTGTCGTGGCTTTGGAACTTTTTTGAGAGTATTGTACAAGTAAGTTTTTTTTCGAGTTATGTAGTTTACTTGGAAATTAGTTTTAATGATAGGCTTTTCTGCATTACAATAATATGTTACTATTCTAAGGATACAGAACAGATCATTAGTCTGTCCCTAAGTTACTATAAATTGTAAACTTGTTTTTTATGATACATAAAATTGCTACCTTAAATTTGGAAGCTGTTAAGCATTTGTATCTCAGTTTTTAGAGCGAAAATAGCAAAATTTCGTATCGTTTCGGTATTGTTAAATTTACATGTTAACATAGCTTTGATGCCTGTTGAATTTTCACTGGCACTTATATTATGTAAAGATATGTCATCCTTTTTAGTTCATTATTATGGCATAAATATCATCTACTATATTAAAATAAGTCTGATTTTCCGTCCTGAAGTGACTCCAGAATGCACGAATATATTTTTACAGTTTTGTTGAGTAAGATTTGGTACCAAGGTATACCATGGTTCCAAAGGTACTGAGACAACTCGTGATTCCTTATAGATACGTCTTTTGGGTTTTCGGCCTTGTTTTAAGAACTGAAAGCACATGCTACTACAAAATAGAATATATTCATAATCATCATTATTGCCATTACACCAGGCACCATTCACTATTGCATTATGACCCTATTATACCCCAGAACACCTTAAAATTTAAAGGGAAATATGATTTTGGTTTTATGATAAGCAGTTACCCTTATCATTTAGCACTAAAAAGTAAGATTTTATACCAACATACCTACCATGGTTTACAAGGTGTTAATGAACCTCCTTGTTTCTTAAAGATACACATTTGGAGATTTCAGCGTTTCAAGAACCCAAAGCATACACTACTAAGCAAATTATATCAATCATCATCATTGTGGTAGCTACTATGGCTTCATTCATCGACCCACTATTATTCAAAATAATTATTCTGTAGCTTAGCCACTGACATTCGTCGACAACATTTTGTCGGTGATATGGTTGTTGGCTTCACTTTCAAGACATGTGTCGGTGGTACAAGCCTGCTGGCGGCTAAGGTGTGCAGTAGAGCACTTTACAAATAGTAATATAGTACGTAGAACTAACAAAATAATAAAGTAATAACTGATTTATATTCAAAACTAGTTATGCGCCGACATTAGTCGACAACATTTTGTCGGTGAGCTAGGTTGTTGGCTTCACTTATAAGACACGTGTCGGCGGTACAAGCCTGCTTGCAGCTAAGGTGTGCAGTAGAGCTCTTTAGAAATAGTATCATAGTACGTAGAACTAGTAATAAAGTAGTTAGTAACTGATTTATATTCAAAACTAGTTATGCCCGCTACCCATAGCTTAGTAGAGATTAAAAAGTATTTTTTGTGTTAACTCAAGATACCAGCTAGCTCCATGCCAAATGTTATCAAATTAGTTGAGTCATTAAGCGTGAAGAAGTAACAAACATCACACTTCCAAACTCACAAATTCACAAACTTACAAACTTTTAAATTTATAATATTAGTAAGATAATATATTTGCCGTGGGGGAGCCATGCTTCAGCACGAATGGGCATCAACGAACTCACAGAAAACTAGCGTGAAACGGCGTTGTGTTGTGTTTCGTCCAGTAATTGAGTTTACTGGTTGCCCAACTTCCCTAATTTCCCAATCCCTATTCCCAGTCCCAGGCGCGTGCGAGTCTAAAAAGCAGTTTCTTGCTTGCCATATAAACTCGGACGTCTTGTTTGTACAAAAGTCCTTTTTACGAATGAAATTTTTAAATATTTTTATCTTTCGGTCGGTCTTTTCACACTGTGGCTGAGTACCTTGCGGTACACTCATTGAAATAATCCTGTGCCAACACTGTCCATTACCTATTCTTTCATAAAAAGGCCGGCAACGCACTTACTACTCTTCGGTTGTTACGAGTGTGCGATGACGATACCATGGGCGACGGCAGTTGCTTTCCATCAGGTTACCCGTCTGCTCCCTGGCTCCTTAAATAATATAAAAAAAATATTATGCCTAGCGGTTCTCTATAGGTATAGGCATTATAATTTTGCATAACTAAAATGGGTAAAATAATTCTTTTTAACAAAAAAATTAAAACCAAAAATAGATGAGGCATCAGGCTATTAACGTACACAATCTTCATAATTTGTAGTCGGTACCACTCGAAAATTTAAATTTAGACAAATCATGACATGTAAGCTCGTACCGACTTTAAAATAATGAAGATTGTTTACGGAAATAGGGTGATGCCTCACCGAATTCTAAAACAGGCGTTTTTAAAGAATAATTTTTTTTATACTTTTTAGCTTCTTTATTATTATAATTGTTTTTTCCTTTGGAAGACGGTTTTAATTTTTTATTAAAATAATAATAGGGAATATGAATGATTCTTTTTCTTTCTTTAAATAAATGTATTGTTATTGAAAAACCCTTTTATTTGCCTTTCTGTGGCGGGCCCAACGGGAAATGTTATGTTTGCGAAATGCCCCCAAAAATTTAAAATCTATTAAACTTAAGTCTACGACCTTATTTACGTTTGAAAAAAAGTTTAATTTCAGAAACTATTTTTTTATATACTTTTTATAGTTATATAAAACTAATTTTCTATCGCCATACTAGGAAGGCTGAGATGATTTAAAGAGCGTAGGTATTATTGTCCCTTTTGAAATCAATAATGCGGTAGTCGCTTTTCAATACTCAAACGTTTGCAACGTGGCTTCAGTTACATCGAAATAGTTTATTTTAAATGGAGGTTTCCAGGCAAGGGATATTTATTATTCATTATACACCTGCAATTGGTTCGAAACTTCGTTCGGAGTTTAGTGCACCCCCCGACTGTTTTATGTTATTTTTAGTTATTTAACTATTTACTCATGTTAGAGAAGTCATTCTCTAATATGAGTTATCTAATAATGATATAAAGCACTTTTATCCTACTAATATTATTAAGACGAATATAACAAAAAGTGCGTTTGTTACTTTTTGACGCTTAAAAATTTGGAGAAATTAAAAAAAATTGGTATCAAGTTAGCTGATAATCTGGATTAACACATGCTCCTTTTTACTGCGGGAAAATATCACAATTTTCCGCTATCAATAGTAATTAGTAACGGGGAACTGTAGTTACCTGGCAATTGCTAACAAATGCCTCGAACTAAAACATTTCCCAGAATAATGTATGTATACCCTGAGAACTAGGCAAAGAGGACACACACATCCTAAGTCCTGCAGACCTATAGGCCTGGGGACCTAAAATGGTCGTAATCGCAATATTGCAAAGGAATTGCTCTACAATTCGTTTAAGTATATTTTGTTCAAAAATCGATTTATTTTGATATAACAGTAATTTAAAAATCAATTTAAATTGATTGTAAAATCACTGTTTTGCAAAATTGTTAGCTATTTACATGCTGCTAGCAATATTGCAAAGTGACCTTTTTAGGGCGGCAGGTCTCGGTTTTGGGTAAAATCATAGAGAAACTCTTCGTCAACAGAAAGCAATGGCGCCTCCTACCTACACTACACAAAAACCAATAAGGTTTCATACCTCAACTGGGAATCGAAGATGCTCTCTATATCTAGTGGCGCAAATCAAATCGGAAATTAAAGTTAAAAAGATAGCGTTGATGATTTCACTAAAGGGGTTTCCCTTTCACGTCACTAAAATACGTATAATTATAGTCAATACCCAAATTACCTAGGTGCGAACAAAATAAAATTGTAAATCGAGTAAAAAGGGTATCTGCTTATAGACGTCTTAAAGTTTGTAATAAAAAAAATACATAAAAACTTCAGGAATTAAAGTACTAGACTGAGTACTAAACTCGGCAGAATTGCCTTCGGATACTTTACTTTTCCTCGTCATAATGAATCACAGGATTTGGATCTCACGTTTTGCAAAAACGTTCTCACTCTTGTTGATAATAATAATAATAGTGATAAGTGTGACTGATGTTAGTATTTTCTTCCGTAAATAGGGTATTACATAAAACCCACTATCATTATATATATATGTATTTTGATGGATCACCATTTACCAGCACTCAGCACTACATTTAAGAGTTATCATATATTTTAAATCGCAACAGAATGCATAGCTATAGCGTTGAATTAAAAAATATATATACAAAAATCGAAGTGTTTTTTTAGTAAATTTTGTGAATAGTTAGTTACTGTGTTGAATGAAAAGTGAGCGCGAGGATAACCAACTGAATTACTGAACCGTACTCACATCTCTGTGCCGTATCAATAATATAGGTCCCCCAGGCTATGACCCTAACCAAACGTGCGTATGTAAAAATTAATAACTTTATAATATTGTTGAAATTCACATAATTCATGAAAAACGATATATTTGTTACCCGCTTGGGTTCAAAAATTGGCAATGCCCCATGTGAATTTTTGTTTTGTGAAAAATAACCTTCGTATGGAGTTCCACACATTTTTTAATCAAATAATAGTATGTAATCTGAATTCTGTTTACGATTACTGAAACTGCTCGGTTGCTTTTTGAACTTATAAGAGAATTTGGTTTATCCCGGCCGCACATTATCTGAATTTCATTATATTTATGGTTTGTTGAGGATACCGCATACTATTCGAACTTTCTGATAGGTTTTTTATAGAAACTTTACGATAGGAACTTTATGAATTTTTCTGACCAGAAATTAGGATTATGAGCGTCTGCGCTTAATGGTGATACCACCCATGTTGATTGTAGAGTACTTAAAACTGCGATAACCATAATAACTACTCCTATAAGGAAAGCCTATTATATGACGCTTGTTGGTGATTCAGATATTGTAAACAATCAACATTGTCACATATGCATCCGCTACGTCCGCGTTAGCCGAAATTAAGATCACGCAAAATGAATCACTCATCTGATCATACATGCTACATAGCACTAGAATATAGCACTATAGGGCAGAAATACATATCGAGTCAAAACTTTCGCAAATATTAAGATGACCATCCGCTCTTTTTCGCGGATTTTTCACCCCCAGCGCGAATGCTCTTATTTTGGCTGAAAAATATCCGCGTAGATAAATTACGAAATACGTGATTAATTTTATATGATTATCGGATTGTAGAATTTGATTATCACAGACAGCCAGCCATTAATGCGGATTGTAGAGTTTTGTTTGTATGTATCTTTTGTTTAAAAATAAAGCAGTAATAAAATGCTACTTTATTTTTTAACAAATGGTAGTTAAGCCATTAAAGAGTTTAAAGTCCAGTTGTAATTAATAGTATTACACAAACAAATTTTAACAAAGTTAAAGATAGTTTTTCAACTGCAGTAAAACTATATTTTGTACGTAATTTATATAGGTTTTCCATTGTCCATTTTTAGAAATACTTTTTATTTAGTTTCTTATGTAGATCGCTGGCTAACATTTAATTTTTGTATTTTCAGATGGAGAGGAAGCATATACAAACTAGTATGGCTAGATTTACTAGCTTTTTTACTTATTTATTATATATTAAATCTTACCTACCGGCTGCTCTTAGATGAAGAATCAAAAAGGTCAGCAGTGTTTATTAATTTTCTGCATGCCGTTAATAACGCTGTATTTCCTTTTTGTGCATTTCAATAATTGCATTTTATGAATTTCTCAGATTGTTCGAAGGAGTTGTAAATTATTGTAGTTTTCACGGGAATGTAATTCCATTATCTTTTGTGCTTGGTTTTTATGTTACCGTTGTGATGAATCGTTGGTGGAATCAGTACACTACCATACCCTGGCCCGATTCCATAGCTGTGTTCGTATCCGCTACAATACACGGTCAGGTAAGTCTATCAAATACACTCGTTACTTTATGTAACAACTGTAATGTCACTGTCTAGACTCTAGAGTATATACGCCGACCCATTGCCAGTAAATAGTAATCGAGATTTATGTTATCTACACAGCCAGCTATACACTAAACAGCATTTTGTATATATTGGCTACTTCTTACTTAGCTGCACATACTTTTCAACCAATAAAGATAACACAGTCGCACCAGTTTCTATTTTCTAACCGAACTTCCTATGCGACAGCATAATACCTATTAAATAATTAGCGCTTGTTATAAAGAGTATGGTCGCCAACACGACGAGTTACGCGAGTAATGCTGCTTAGAAACGTTCGAGGTCAAGTTTATATTTTCCTTCTTTATTTATGACATTTTGGGTTAATAAAAGAGTAATATCTACACAAATACCCAATATTGACCACCACAGCTGGTGGGTTAGCCAAGACCTAAACGTTTTCGCTTCTTTGTAGAATCGGCAAACAAAATTTATGGAAATGACATTAGCATTCGTTACGCCTTATGTCATTCACATACATTTTGTTTGGCGATTCTACAAAGAAGCGAAAACGTTTAGGTCTTGGCTTACTCCCCTGGTTATATTAACGTTAATCTACAACTGGGCTTAACTATTGTTAATTTGTACCTAGAAGTTTGAACGCTCCTTATAGTTTTTATTCCAAATTAAAACATAAAATACTAATTACGATTTATTATGAAGTTGTATAAACTGTAGGGTAATTAAAACGTGTCTAGTTATCATCAAGATTCAAGAATGCAGAAACTTCAATATCCTTTCATCATTATGCGTATCTCAAGATAAGATAGTGTCGGGAATGGAGGCACCCTTCAAAAATTAACACATTGTATGCTTACTTACACTATCAGTCTTCAAGATAACAATGCCTTTATTCATGATCAAATATCGTCCTATAGTAAACCTGGTATAGAGTAGGTGACATTGCAGAGGTAGGTCACCACGAGTGGTAGAAGTTTGTAACGACTTAATGATCCATTTATGTCCATAATATAGTTTACGCGTAACAATTGCCGATTGCGTAATGCAACTATAAATTCTAGTAGTTGGTTAGTCTTGTGACATAAATTTTAGCCGTAAAATTGTAGTAAAGTTGTAAATATTATGGCGTCGCTTCAGCATTAACGTTTTATTAATTTTGAGTAGTTATTGCGTATTCGACTACAAAAGTTGCATGACTGATCTCAACTGTTATGATTTTTTAATTTAATTTACCATTTTTTATTCCCCGAAATATTGCTTAGTTGTGTCAGTCGGCAGTATGTAACTATGCATTAATCAATTTTGAAAACAGCTAAATGTCCAAAAACAGAAAACGCGACTGCAATAACCATTTTAATTTAAACATCAATGTATATTTTTAGAATGGCTATTTAAATGGTCGGAAAAAAATTTTGGAACAGCAAAATTTTGACTACAAAATCCGCCATTATGATTTTTAATTTTTTGATGTTGTGTGAGTTGCGCTATCAAAACGAATCTAACGATACATCATACGTTAAAATCCATCAAGTCGTTCAGCCTCCAAAGCGTGCCAAACTATTGTACATTCTAAGATAGCAGATAGATAATAATATTAATATTATCAACTGATTTCCAGAACTCATCACTTCCATCAGAAAGTGAAACTAAACAAGTGTTTACCTTGGGATTTTAGGGTTTTAATTGGGAATAACCCACCTTTACTATTTAGTCATCATTTGTGTTGTCTCAGAAAATATAGTATGTATTATCTTAGCGTGGTTTACCTCCTAAACTGTATTTGTATTGATATTAGTTGACATAACTTAATTTCATTCGCGCAGGATCAGCCTCCGCCCAAAATAAACTTTTCCAGCATATTATTTATGTTGATAAGTATGCTATTATTTTGTATCTTATCTTAATACTTACTTGTTTTATTAGGAGTATATCTAACCATTATTTTATAATGTAATAAATTGATAGAGTGTCCTCTATCACTTTAGCAGTACTAGTATGAATTATGAATCTTACTCTTAATAAAGGCTTGACCTCTTTTAACTGCAAACTAGCTATAATCTTTAGAAATTGCTTTAAATTCAAATAGCGAACAATATTCCTATATAAAATATCTTGTTTGACTATCACTTCGACATAATATTTCTTACAAACCATACCATACAAATTGTAATGCAATGACTTTTTGATTGGTAATCATTTTAATGTTATTAAGTAATATAATTTATTTATCATTAGATATAGATAATTAAGCGTTATCATTTCCGTGTTCGGTCTTTTAAACTCTTTTGGTACTATTACCTTTGTTGTATTAACTTTGTTTGACTAGTTATTATGTAGTTAATGTATATTTTATCCATTTATAATATAACTGATTATTATTTGAATGATTTGTTTTATAGTCACATGTCAATTCAATGACATATCACTTTGATAATTATATTAGTTCGGTTTAACATTGAACGACCAAGTTACGTAGGTCTACCCATAAATCAACTTCTATGAAACTACTTCTACTAGAAAAGTAGGGCATTAATTTTTAAGACTCTTCCAAGTACCTAACTAGTTTTCTGAAAGCCAACGTTATTATTTAATTCTTATGAACACTCTATTGTATGTAGATTACGATTGCTATGACCCACATGTTTCTTAATTTATTGTTTATGTATTAAGAATTTAGAGGTTTCTTACTAACTGATTCAAATTATAATTATAACAATTGTCGTTCTGAATATGTTTTATTTAGCTTAATAATTTTTTTAACCCACTTTTCATAATATTATCAAATTATTTTCGAAATTCCTGTTTGCTCTACTACTGACGTGTGCACTGCGATTTAATTATGATTAACGAATTTGATGATGGCGGGTGTGGTCGATGCTTCACCGGCGGAAATGACAAGTATTGTTTGTACTTTATTGTATTGTTTGCAGGACGAGCGAGGGCGACTGATGAGACGAACTATTCTCCGATACGTGTGCTTGTGTCTAACTATGGTGCTAACTATGATCTCACCACGAGTAAAGAAACGATTTCCTACACTAGATAACCTAGTGGAAGCTGGTCTTCTGCTAGAAAATGAAAAGACTATTTTGGATAATCTAAATGAAAAGTTTCCCAAGCCCTCGAAACATTGGTAAGTAGCCTTGGCGGTTTAAAACGTAACACAAACAAACTTATTCGTTAAACATTAGTTCTGCCTTAATAAACGAGTTATCAGACATGTGGAATACCTGTTGGCAACGTTGTGACAGTGAAGGTCAGGCTGGGATTTTTTGTTACAGTTAGTTTTTACTTTCAGTCCATATTCCAACGATGAACCGAGCGATGATGTAACATCTAAAGACGTTTCCATGAATATTAATCATACAATTATCATTGATCTTATTACTTACCCATTGCATAATAAATAGGCACACGTATATCTTATCGGTAAAACATACGTCTTATATTCTATTGCAGCAAATAGCAGAGTAAAAAAAAATATTTGTTTGAAGACAATTTGAATGAGTAAAACAAATCTAGCAATAGAAACAGCAAAAGTTTGAACAGGAAAACTCTTAAATTAATTATTTTTGTAGGTTACCAATAGTATGGGCTACGAGTATAGTGACGAGGGCTCGCAAAGAGGGCCGGATAAGGGATGACTTTGCGGTCAAAACTATTATAGACGAACTGAACAAATTTAGGGGGCAGGCCGGATTACTGCTCAGCTATGACACCATCAGTGTGCCACTAGTATACACACAGGTTAGCTGCATTATTTTATCATGTCCGGCTTATATGATTCCAATCATTCCATTTAACTAATTGCATTTTATTGCTAATTATTAAAGCAGTAACCCCGCGTCGGATTTCACCACTGGATCGGAATCATGTAAAACCGCTATAATACTTGTATGAAAATGAAAATGTTATCAAATGGCGATGCATTTCTATCGTGCACCAGACTTTGATAGGAGCCGCACACCTGTTACAGCATTCGCATATTTATTAAATGGCTACTCGCATCTCAAACATCTCATATAATAAATTCCAATTAAGACTCATGAGACGAACCTAAAGTGTAAACGCAACAACAACCTAAACATTGTGATCGCGTGATTAAACTCATTAAAATGTTTCCACGAACATACAAGCAATGCGCTCACAGCGAACAATGCAAGGTTTTCCTGAAAAACAAACCTTATTGCAACAGCACAAATCAATAATAACCTCAACTTGATTTCGGGTCCGAAGAATTGGTAGATCATTCATTCATGTCTTGAGAAAAATCTTTCGATTTATTCGGTATTTTAATGTGATGTCTCGAAAATTAGGAGATAATTTTATTGTTTAACACACTTTGCTATAGTAAAGAACTTGTTAGGTCTTTAAACACATTTCAATATTTTACCAAATCCCTGACTGCAGCGGCGTAAAATCTAGTGCGATGCTGCAGTTAATGCGGATCTATTACGTTCGAACAATGAGGTTGGGTGTAATGTAAGATGATCTTTTCAGGTAGTTACCATAGCGGTATACTCTTATTTCATTACGTCAGCGTTGGGTAGCCAGTGGGTGGACAACAAACTACACACGACGTCGTCAGCCTACATATCTAACATAGACCTTTACTTCCCGATATTCACAACACTAGAATTCTTCTTCTACATGGGCTGGCTGAAAGTGGCGGAGTCCCTCATAAACCCCTTCGGAGAGGACGACGATGATTTCGAAGTGAATTGGCTGATCGACAGAGATTTACAAGTAAGTTATTTCCTCACATTTTTTGCGGTTGTTCAACTAACTAGAATTAGCTCTTAAATAAGTAAATTGTGTCAAATTATACAAAATAGTTACATTGGCTCGTTAGTGATATCACCGCATTTGGTTTTCCTTGCTGCAAGTGTGACCAAATGTGTATTTCATATATAAAATATGACAGCAACAAATTGAAGTGTTCGTATATAACGGACATATTTTCAATCAGGTTTTACCGTGCGACGATAGCAATAATATGGCAGCACAGTGCAATACATTTATCTTTATACCCTTTTAATTGGTAAATTTTAGCATTCACCAATTAAAAGGAAATTTACGGTTACTATTTGACAGGTATCATACATGATCGTGGACGAAATGCACCACGAGCATCCGGAGTTGATCAGGGATCAGTACTGGGACGAGGTGTTCCCATCTGAACTTCCGTACACGATAGCCACGGAGAACCAGCGAGAGGAGCATCCGGAGCCGTCGACGGCACGAGTGGCCGTTCCCGTGCGACAACGGAGCATGGTCACCGTCAACCCTTCGTCGCTCAAAATCGACGAGATGGTACCCTCAAACACCGTGAGTTACAAGTTCGCCCCGCCCGAGGTTAGATTCCCCGATTTAAGAGCATGCTGCACGCTCGGTTGTTGGAGCTTGCCAGTGTCGGTGTAAGGGTTGCCAATAGTCACAGTGTGACTCCGTGTCATGTCTTGTATGCTTAGGGAGGAGTCCTTCTGCTGTGGTATGTATGACTAGGATTGTGAGGATTAGGGTATATGTCAAATGTTATACAATATTATGTTGTTGCTTTGGAAAGCGTAAGCTACTCACTTCTATTCTTAATCTTATGTTCTTCTCCTCTTATGTATTCTAATTCTGTCCCCTGATCAATAATATTTATAATTAACGACCAAAAATACACGTCGAAATCTAATTACTAACGGTAAATCTCTTAAAATTTTTAAAAGTTTTGTTCTAAAAGATTGCCATTACTATATTCCTCCTACACAAGGCCCGTACTTAATAGGTTCAACAATTCAATACAGGCTATTTACAACACCAAATAATTCAGAAGTACGACATATTCGCGAATGTATTTTATTCTGTTGTTGTTAATATTCTTTTTACCATAAAAGCAAAATTCTTGAAATAAACCTTTTGATGTGTTGTCATGTTTGCACCCGCAAAGTATCCAAAAATAGGCATGACACATGTGAAGAAAATAGCATTCTTAGTATAGAACAAATCAAAATCATAACCCTCCCTATATAGCTTTTGCCGGGTAATTACATTGGCAGCCCTTAGAGTATTAACAATTACTGATACGGTATCAACTGGTAATGTTTTCAATTAATTTAGGTTAGCGGTACTTTCATACACTTTACGGTGTGATTAGATACTAACGGTGTTTTTACAGTTGCAATACCTAACGTTACACTCACCTATACTAAACATTATCTAACTTTCTGTTTCTGATATTTTTTTAATTTTCTAACTTTTTACTTTTGTTTTTGGCTCACTATAATATGTGTTAAATCTAACAGCTTCTGTATCTATGCTATAGAATGTGATAATTTAGTTCTTAATATTATGTCGTGTAAGTGGTTGTAGGGTGATTTATATAATTGCGTTACAATTTATTTAATTCTTGGTTACTTATTTCATTGTTTTAATGCTCAATAGGTGTTTTATCAGTTTCCATCTGAGTAGAAAAGAAAATTAAATTAGCAAATGTAATTGATTTAGCATAGAACGAATTATTAAGCGCTTTTATGCTATTTACTTGATCTTTATTATTCTCTGAACACAATACACGTTACGTCATAGTTAACTTATTATTGACCGCGAAATTCATACGTAGCATTGTGAAATGGTGCCTGACCATGTTCTAGAACAGTCATTTGTTATGAACTTGTTCTCTTTGATCTGGTTTATTAAATTATTAAAATAGGTCTCCCATATATGAGAGCTTGTGTTAAATTTTCGTCAAGCTACAATTTAAAAGTATTCGATAAAGAGAAACCGTTGTACAACTTTACCATTTATAAACGTAGTGTAAATTCTTTTTGGCTAGTTGTTCATAAAATCGCCCTGTACGTCAATATATCGTAACGTTCTCACTGTTTACGTCACTCCTGTAACATGCTGTTGTATTTAACAGCAACTACAAATGAACGACGACGCTCAATCTGGGATCCATTTCATCGTATCTCGGGGAAGTAGGAGAGGGAAGAAGGACGACAATCTGGGCTCGAGCAACTCTATGGCGTCACTGCAACAACCGACTATAGCTAGGACCGCCTCGGTCACTTCGATGCTGAAGAGACTATTCTCGAAGGAGGAGCAGCGACCACCTTCAGCGACGGCGGCGTCAGCGCCCACACAGACACAAACTGACAACGGTAAGTGAAGAACTCCACTACTAATTGCGCATAATAAGGGGCTGCCTATAGTTACTTTAAAAATTACAAAGAGAAGTACTTGAAAAAAACAGCAGACACAACACAGATTTGTAAACAAAATTGTTCTATCATGTTTAATTGTAGGTATGATCACTGATTTGTGGTGAATAGTGTAGTGATACCCGATCCATACCATCCTATATACCATAATATTAGTTTCCCCACTAACTTTATCACCTACTAGACAAGGTGGTTGGTAAACCAAAACGTGATTTTACTGCGAAAACACGAATGTGTAAATACGCCGATACACGATTTGTGGACTATGCTATGATGTAATACCAAAGAAAGCGTCTGGCATTGACCGAGGCTAACGTGGAGAATATCAAATCATGGTGAAGCGTGTGAGCGTGTAAATTAAATTTTATAGTGATATATGACTGACGACCTCTGTGGCGCAGTGGTTGAGCTTTGGTAGCTCACGCCGGGGGTCGCGGGTTCGAATCCCGCCGA
>JAOTAV010001174.1:0-64449 GCA_026546445.1 Cyclargus thomasi | reverse complement strand
CCCAACCCCGTAGAAGACGTGGCGTGCGGTTCGCGGGTGTCAAGGGCCGGCCCCGGCGCCCGCCCCGCCCTTACCCCCCCCCCCCCCCCCCCCCCCCGCACCCCGCACCCCGCACCCCGCTCCTCACACCCCCGCCAGATACTATTGTAGCTGAGCTACTAATGTTATGCGAAATCTGCGAATACAAGTCATTTTGCGTCCGATAAGACCTTATTTTCGTGGATATATTATGACAAGGATCGCTTTGGTAACTTTTAAAGGATGAAAGGAATGGTAGATGTGACTTAGAAAGTGCTACAAAATTTGACGACTAGCATGGCATAATATCAATGAAGGTCTATCTTAACTTTTCGCTATCTATAACAGACCATAATTTTGTCAAATACTTATCTTGTAAAATGTTATCAGAAGATAGAAAAAACTTTTCATTTAAATCAAAAATATCTTATGTCTATTGAAAGGATTAAAACAACTTAATATAACATTGGTATTGGTATACTTGTTTATGTGTAGTGTAACTGAAGTCCTGAACGATTAGACCGATTTCGGTGAATTTTTCGTGTACGTTCAAAAAGACTTGAGGATGGTTGAGACCTGAAAATAATAAATCACGCACGCGGGACAACGTATGTCGGGTCCGCTATTATCATCACAATCACAGTGCTGACATTTATATAAAGTACAGCTCACAAGTAATGTGATAAAATCTAATTAATGATCATTGATAACTTGTCAAGAACATACGCTCTGGACTTAGGTGTCATGGATCCATTATTCATAGCTAATACGATTTCAACATGTCCTAGAGAAGACAGTCATCTCAGAAGTTTATTACACACGGTAAGTGATATTAGTTTGTAATGCTTGAAATACACAAGGCTAGTTTTTCATGCTAGCATAGCAAACTAATTTTCTTTTAAGCTGCTTTGGCTAGCCGATTCTGAGTTGTTTACTAGTTTATTAGCTAGTAGCTTAGAAATGAAGTACTGGCTTGCTAGTTTACTAACACTGACTTGCTATCCTAGCTTAAAACCCTAGCCTCGAGTATCCTGGGCATTAGAGTTTACACAACATTTTTGCTATGGCTACCAATTATTTTGACACGTTCATGTTTGTATGAAATTTGAGAAATATATTAAACATATCCATTATCGACTTAAAATCTAAGACTAAATTCTCACCTAAGCGTGATGTGTATCTACACATGCATTTGCATTTGTTTGACCTCTGTGGGTCAGTTGGTAAGCGCGTTGGTAGCTTAAGCCGAGGGTCGCGTGTTCGAATCCCGCCGACGGAGCAAAAAGTTTTTGAATGTTCCTGGGTCTTGGATGTATGTTAAATCTGTGTATCTTATAAAATAAATCTTTTATGTATTTATACTAGTTGACCCCGCAGACGTTGTCCTGCTGAGCCATTTTGTGAATCTAAACCATTCTCAGATCCCCTTATTTATTTATTCATTAATTATAATATATGGAACTTGTGATATTTAGTTAAAATAATAAACTGGTAGTACGGCCACACTGGGGTGGCGACAGGTCACTCAGCTGTAAACTGCCGAGCGGGGCGGACGATCCCAGTTAGGCCTGTGTTTACCTACTTACTGAAAGTGTTGTTTTATTATCAATCACCTAGTGATATGTAACAGAACTGACAGATTTCGTAAACATCTTACACAGTTGAAGTCTGTCAATACAATTTCAATACAACTTATGTTTCAATGTTAAGGCGAATACTCTCGATGTCTGATCAGCGGCACTGGTCCCAATAAATCTAGTCTCGTGTCGGCTTAGACAATCAACAAGCGGATGAAAAACTAGTGTTAGACAAAAGTTTCGGCTTCGGCTTAGACTACTAAAAGCTTTGGCCTATATTTAAAACGTTTTAAGTTTTATTTTACAAAGACGTCAAAATTCAACAAATTATTACCCTAAAGGAGAGCGCATATTCGAAGACATAAGCGGAAGAAGCGGGTACATTACAAAACGGTAACATTTTAAAAACTGCCGATTTTTTGCGTAAATTGACGCTTCAGGACCGGAAAAATGATTTGAAATTAAAATAATGTCGATCTGATGAATAGCTAAATTAACAACAACCTAGATAAATTACAAAACTTACCAAATTTTTTATGATAAAAATGAGCATTTACTCGAAGATTGTAAAATGTTAGTTATTCGCTTCTCCCAGCTATGTGTTTCGTTTATCTGTTCGCCCTGCATTTCATTAAGTTAATGTATGGCTATCAGTAAATGCAGCTCGTAGGTACGGCGCTCGCACGCGTACGGTGCCTTATTTAAAATCATTATTTTCTAGATGATGCCAAAATTCATATATCGCGCGGAAACCGTACATTTTTCCGCAATTTATTATTTGTCCTTCTCCGATGCTCAAAGTATCCCCATACTAAATTTTAGCAAAATCGGTTCAGCTGTTTGGGAATAAAGAGGTAACAGACAGACAGAAAACCAAAACGCCTTCGGCTTGGGTTAAAATATGAATTCAGACACTAATTAACACCCGCCCAACTATTTTATATTTAACTAGTTGGTGCCCGCAACTTCATTGCGCAAAAAATTGTATATCATGTGGGAACCGTACATTTCCCCGAGATAAAAAGTATCCAATATGTTGACCAGACTAAATAGCTATTAAACAAAAAATGATTTATTCAAATCTGTCCAGTAGTTCCTGAGATGTTTGTCTGTTTTTCTGTTTGTACGCGCTCGTACAAACAGAGAAATAGATAAATAGATCACTTTTTTTGTCGATATGTATTCTATCTGTTCCTTAGTCTTAGTCCCACATTGATTTTTTTTAAAACTATCAAAAGTACTGACACTCCAATTTTACTGTTTTATTACATGTATAGATATGGATTGTACAATATTTAACACCGATCATAATGTATTTGTATGACAAGTCCAAGTCCGTATGTTCCACATAAATAATTAAGTCATTGCGGATCTGTCCATTTTCCGGCTACGATTATTAATAATCGCCTTGACTCACAATAAAATGATAACGGCGGCTAATTATATTGATAACTTGACAATCGATTCATAAATACATTTTATAAGGAGTTAATGTTGGAGTTAAGGGAACAAAGTTTTTTTTAAGATGAAAATTATAAGCACAAATTTTATAATTTTCATCTTAAAAAAAACTTTGTTCCTGCTAAAGCTGTACTCAGTTCACATATATATATACAACATTTACAAATACGCATACATACACAATTTACAAATGTATTACATATATACTTAATTAACAATGAGTAAATATTTTTTGTATTTTTTAAGTTACTTGAAATTATATGTTTCTGTTGTTTGCCGCAACATTTACACTCTGTACTTTTTTAAACTCCCCCATAGGACAGGCCTCGCCTAGTTAGGGGTCCCCCTAATTTGAAAACAAAATTGTGAAAATGTTTTGGTAAATAAAATATTTGTATTATTAACAATTTGTAATCCAAATGTTACTTTAAAGTTACAGATGATTATCAGAGATACTACAACTGATATAATAAACTTTAGAGCCACCAAGCATACACCCCTTATATTATCTTCGACGTCAAAAGCACACAGAACATAATATATGCTCTTAAATATACGGTAAACCCAACTACGCTCAACTGTATATTTGAGAAGCTATGCTCTGTTTGCTTTGGAAGTACGCTGGTGGATAGAGGGATGCTATTTTCCGAATGAACTCAATGATATCCGTCCACTCCACGTATCTCTTATTTAGGTCTCAAAAATCAACGACCGACTGAATCTAGTCATCAAGTAGCTACTAACAGAAAACCTTTGCATCCACGGAGGATGAATTAAACAGTATTACTAGCTGACTCAAAAAAAAATTAAGTTTGTACTACCCCTAACATATAGGGGGATGAAAAATAGATCTTAGCCGATTGTCATAGATACCGGATAAATACAAAAAATGTCATCAAAATCGATCAAGCCGTTTCGGAGAAGTATGGCAACGAAAACTGTGACACGAGAATTTTATACATTAGGTAGTAAAAACTGTAGTGCCTGAGACAATATTTTAAATGACCGGTTGCCCAGGCCGATTCCCTATTCCAGAGAATAAGAACAGCTCGATACGTCTAGGACCAACTATGTGCAGTTTTCCTTCACCATACGAGTAACCGTATTATGTACTTGGGATCAGAAAATGTTTATTATACGTTTCCACCCGTCTGAACCACCCTCTCGAGTGCGAACCAAAGGTCTTACCCACTTGGCCACGGACGCTTTCAATCAAGTAGCTAATAGATCGTATTATCTTCTAATTTGGGTGCGACCTTTTCACTCATTTTTATATCTCCCATCGCCACATCCGTTCTCTAAGGTCTGGCCACGCCCTAGCGCTGCGCAATGAAGGCAATTCGTTCACAACTGAACTAAATATGTCGAGGCGAGACGATAAACTTTGTATCAAACTAGTTGTGTCCTAGTCGCTAAGGTTCAAAATCTCTTGACAATCATTTCCTTTAAAACTAGAGTTAAAACTCAGTCGAAATCGTTTATCTCAGTTAATATTTTTTTATGTTATAAATGCAGAGTTTGTACGTTTGCTTGTTTTTCGCGCAAAAACAGATTTTTATGAAGCTTGGCACACACATCATAAGGGTGTCTCGTATTTAAACATAGAATAGATTTGTTTTGAAAAAGTGCAAGTTTTTCTTGCGGTACGCGAGCTTTTAATTCAATAAAAATACACCTAGCCGATTATAACTTCGTGGTAGTAAAGTAGCAATGAATAAAGTATAAAAATTCCAGCCGCCAATCAACGAAATCAATTAGAAATTGATCAGTAGTCGATTACGCAAATAATTAAACCAGTAGTAACGAGTTAAATTTTTGTTTTAGTTTCAACGTCGGAATCATTAAGGCACGTCAATCAAATCACAGGCCGCGATATTTATCAAGAACATATCTAAACGGAATGATATCAATAACTTGTATCCTGAATAGGGTAAGGGAAAAGGTATAGGGGATTAGGGAACTTGGGCCATCGCTATACTCACTGAACGAAACAACACAACGCCGTTTCACACCAGTTTTCTGTGAGGTCGTGGTATCACTCCGATTGAGCCGGCCCATGGCTCTCTCACAGCAACATTTGATCGTTTGCCCCCTTTGAATATAGTAAAAAGTAAATACACGTGTTACTGGCTGTAAATCAGCGAAATTAACTTCCAGGGAATCAGGTACATATAATATTGTCAAAGTACGCTTACGAGTACGCATGAAGTAGAAATGTGAATAAAATACACTTGTATTTCTGACAAGTACTAAAAAAATTAAGTGGCAAAAATAAAAATGGCGTACGTGACCGCTGTAATAATGTTTCAGTTAATGTTTCCGAGCGAGGCCGCCGCTGTGGCCTAGAAATTATTCTCCTAAAATATTTCATACATCCGACAAGACTTTTAACTTTGAAAGACAGATTAATAACTGTCGTTTTAACTTTGTTTAATTAAAACCATTTTGGTTTCCTGTCCGCTTTATTTGACTTTGAATTTGCTAAATAAAACTTGACTTAAAATTTACATTATTATATTTGACTTTGGAATCTACTCGTATTTTGCAATAAAGCACTGGATTTAACTACAAAGGCGATAAAAGTCACACATTAAGAATGATTTTAATTGTAGGTATCGCAAATACCTCATTATTTTAAATAAAAGAGCAAAAGAGCATCATTTTCATTTAAGTACACTTTAATGCTCTTAATTTTATGAATTACCTTCCACAATTATTTAAATTATCGTACGGCTTTCTTCGAAAATGTAAAATTTTGTTCAGAATAAATTTCTCACTTAAGAAAAAATTAAACTATTTATTCTTAAGAGTGATCACAAACTACCTACATACAATTTTTGCCAATGGTTTTTTTTATTTTTTGGTGGAAAAAACTCTATCTTGACATAAATTAACAACTCAAAGGTGAACTAACTTACTGAATGACTTAAAAGGTATATAAACGTACCGCCCAAACAATCGGTTACTGGACGGATCAGGCTAAAATTTGGCATATATTTTTATATAATGTTGAAATTTGGTATATCTTGTAGAGCATGCATCTGCTAAGAAAGGAATTCCATAAATTCTACCCCAAAAAGATTAAAAAGGCGATAAAAGTTTATAATAATTCTAACGCAAGCGAAGACGCAAGTAAGTTATAAAACTTAATGGGGAATATGCATGATTTTTTAATATTTATTTGAATAAATCTTTCGTTACTGAAAAAGTATGTAGTATAATTTCATAATTTATAATTAGTTTTTTGATAAAATTGAAAACAATAAAGTACGCCTTTAAGGTAGTCAGTTAAAAAGCGAGATCCGATATTTATTGTGACGTCAAAGTCCATAAGCTGCATACAAAATTCATATTAAATTAGGTTTCGAGAAAAAGATGGGTAAAAAACTTAAATTGCTAATATCTTACTTATTTGTCAATAAAATTCAAATATTTTTTGTTATTCTGTTTATCTTTTAGTCTAATATCATAATATTATGCATTCCCCATTCTGTCAATTTTATCACAATTCGTTCAGTAGTTGATTGTCAAAAAAACACCCAAGTAATGTATAACAAAATTTCACGTGATTCCATAAAATGTTCTCGCACTAATATTTCGTTGAGCGTGTGCGATGGCACTTACGCATCGAGCGGCGAAACCAGTTAATAAGTAGCGAATGTGAACTCGGAGTCATTCTGTAGATGAGCACGATATCGTTTCGGCGAACGCTCCTGATTCCAGCCAATAATGGAACGACTAACGACCTTAGTGTATATATACTTTATTCTGTGCTAACGACACTGTTTCAACTTTACGATAATACTCTGATTATCTTTATCGGTCACATCTGCAACTGTTTGCACCAAAAATTATTTTTTTATTTCAAGGTACCAACTCACCACAAATCACAAACATCGCCTTGATGAATTGTAGTCTTCCACAGTCACTTTTCTCGTAACTTTCTGCCTGGCCAAAGTAAAACTCTGGAATGTATTATCACCAGCAGTATTTCCGGACCGCTACGACCTGCAAACTTTCATGAAGAAAGCGCACCTACAACCCTACTGATGTTGCGAGTGTCTATGGGTAGTTGCGGTAGTTGCTTTCCGTCAGGTAACCCGTTTGCTCGTTTGCCACCTAATTTTATAAAAAAATATATATCTGAAAATGGACAATGCTCGTATCTTCATTGTAACAAAACAAATTTATCGTGGGGAATTTCCCGTACATTTTTCAGTAATAAAACCTGTATCCATCCACGGAACTGACTCTCAAGGTATCTCCATACTAAATTTCATCAAAATCGGTTCAGTGGTTTGCGCGTAAAGCGAGATATCAGCTATAACAGTGACTCAGTGATAGAGTATTCCACTGGACGAACGGGGCTGATATTTTACCCGTCCGTTCAATAAAAAAAACCATTCTCTAAGAAAGAATTTTGGTATTTACCCCCCAAAGATATAAAATAAGGGATGACAATTTCTCTGAAAATATCGCTTAACGCGAGCGAACTGTGCGAAAAAACTAGTTATATTATTATATTTGTCGCGGGAGAACCATGCTTTGGCATGAATGGGTCAGTTCGACTGGAGTGATACCACGACCTGCCAGAAAACTAGCGTGAAACGGCGTTGTGCTAGGTTTCGTTCAGTGACTGAGTTTACCAGTGGCCCAACTTCCCTAATCCCCTATACCTATTAACATTTCCTATTCCCTCATAAAGGCCGGCAACGCTCTTGCGACTCTTCGGATGTTACGAGTATCCATGGAGGACGGCCGACGGCAGTTGCTTTCCATCAGGTAGCCTGTCTGCTCACTTGCCCTCTGAGTATCATAAAAAAGTTCTCATGACTTTTAAACAGTTTAGTCGACACAGTGAACATATTATAGGTAATAAGCTTTCAAGTCATTTAAATTCGGTTAAAGATTTTCAATCAATCAATACCAATTACACGATAATTATATAATTAATATTGATATTTCAGTCGTGATACTATCGCGTAATAAAATACCAAGTTTTACGTGACTGCGTAAAATGTTATTTTGGTAGGAAATATTTAACTATTTTTTTTTTATTTTACAGGAAGGGGGGCATTATTTGGCTCAGTAGTTCAGCCGGCCTAAGATACGCACTATGAGATATTTCTTTCTCTTTAGCGTAGTCATATTACTGATATAGACATAATATTATGTCGAGAGAAAAAAAAACTGTAGACTGCTATCATAAAACCGTACACGACGAACTCTTATCATAATATCAAAATAACGACAAAATTCGATAACCGCTGAATGTGTGTTGTGTCATGTAAGGGATCGGAGACAAAAATAGCACTGATTAAAAACAAAACACAGTAACTATTTCTAATTCTGTCGACAGAGACGAGAAAAAAATTATGTCATGCTTGCGTCAATAGAGATAAATCGATAAATATCGAAAAAACGTGGAAACAAAATTTTGTCACGAGAAGTCGGGCAGGCCAGACTGCTTTTTAAGGTGATTATAATTATCATGTTTATTACTAGCTTCGTATCGGATGTCAATAAGAGCGGGAATACCCTTTACATTCCACGAGAGTTCGCAGTAGTCGCCACTGACGTTATGGAAAACGCTCAGGAAATAGAAAGTAAGGATGAGTTCTGCATACGTTTGTAAATTTTTTAAATACAAGTACTTAACCTATTACTTTTTGTACGCAGTGCAGATACTGCACATAACCTTAAAATTATGTGTAGATCACTGTGTGAGTAGCAGCACCGAAAGAGTACTTTTTATTTTTAGGGGAAAGATCTCCAGCATCATGACATGTAAGAAGTTAAACAAGGGTTTATTTAATTAAAGTTAAAAAAGGGTTAACTTATGGATAACAACTACCGCCGCCCATAGATACTAGCAGCATCAAGATTTGCGGTGCGTTGCCAGCCTTTTAAGATAATATGTTCTCTTGAAGGTTTACAGTCGTGTCGGTCCCGAAATACTGCTGGTAATAGTTCATTCCAGAATCTTGTCTGTGCGAGGCACAAGGTCACGCGAAAAGGGCACGGTAGAAGGCTGCCACTCATTAAGATGATATGGGTGGTAAATTTTTCGCGTAGGATAGTGACGAAAACTTGCAGATAGAATGATTTTGAACAATTCCTCTGAGCACTCCCCATGGCATAGACTATAAAGGATGCAGAGGCGCAGAGCTGATGCTTTTACAGTGAAGTCGCAGGGAATTCAAATATATTCTAACGTTTTACAACTATCTTTTATTACATTCTAAAAAGCTCAAAAACATTTTAAAGTTACATGATTGACAATGGCAGACATTAGCCAGTTAGGCAGACACAAAAACTAGGCAGATACTTCAAGAACAGAGAGAGAATACTCTCTTATAAATACTTTCCATATTTGTAAGAGGATATTCTCTCGGAAAAAATCTCTATTACCTCATAAAGGCCGGCAACGCACTTGCAACTCTTTGGATGTCACCAGTGTTCATGGGCGACGGCAGTTGCTTTCCATCAGGTGACCCGTCTGCTCACTTGCGCCCTAAATATCATAATTAAATAAATAAAATATGTTTTTTTCAAGGTCAACTGTCTAGTTAATGTGATCGTTTAGTAGATAAAAAAAAATAATTGTTTGTCTTAAATATTGTATAAACCACACGACCGATATGTACGTCCTATAAATAAACACGATTATAAAAAATACTATTGCAGTAATAAAAACGCCGGCAAAATCTGAACCCGCGACCTGTCGTAACGCGATCACTAAGCTCTAAGAATCAAATTAACTATAACGATACCCAAGTTACAACCGTTAGCTACTCTATATACTACTGACCTTGTAGTAGAGTCAGCAATGCAATGAAAAAAAAAAATCTACAGCCGAACATATAACCTCCTTTTTTTTAGAAGTGGGTAAAAAGTTACCAAAAATATCAGCAAAATAACACGTTTCATAAAATAAATACGAAGTAAATATTTTACAACATTCGTATATTTCTATGTTCTAGAATTTATGTTTACATATTTTTTTACATCTTTTGATGATAATAAAAGTAAAATACAATGTTTTTAAAAGCTATAAAATAATTTTTGTATTATGATTAATTCGTTCCTAATTACCAAACCCTGTAAAAGACATCAACGACTTCACGGCTCTAACGAAAATATCGTTGAATATTTAAACTTCACAAAATGCGAAGTTATCCTTACTAATTAGAACTTATAAAAATTGAATATTTACAGCTTACAATATATGTTAACTATAATTTTTCGTATATCAAATTTTAGAATTTAAAGCTAGAAAGTTTTTTGTTATAATTTTAAACCAACCTTTGCTTTTTCGACTTTTTCATAATTTATCATGATTGCTCATGAAAATATTTTTTGCTGATTTGTAGAAAAATTGCATGCAAAATTTTAGCGCGACACGTACGTCGGCTGGAAAAGAGCGGAGTGACTGATAAAAGGCTAAAGCTCCACACGGGGCGGCATCTGGTCGCCGACTATCAAACTACTGCTAGAGCGGGACGGAGCGAGTGGTGTACGCGAGCGAGCGAGACGGACGACCTCCCGTCCGAGCCATCCGGAAGCCTTACTGAAACTGGACCGTTTTCTTTTCTTGTTATTATTGAGATCGGCTCTCAAGTTCTGTTGTTGTCGCGCGGCGCGCCGCTCGCGCTGATAACGCGATGTTCGCCCGGCCTGCGCGTACGCACTCACCCCTTTGGATTTTCGTTACTCGGATAGAATAATTGACTTTGGATTTTTTTTGGGATATTTTGTGTGAGACGTGATAGTGATTGTGATTAGACTTTTGTGTTTGTTTCATTTTCGTCGGTTAATAAGGTAGGTTTTTTTTTTATTTTTTTCAGCGATATTAAAATGAAAATTTGTGGTTCAAAGTGTACGGACTTTTCTTGAGTTGTAAACCTTCCCACCCAACCCAGCGTCGATAAATATTCTGCGCTGACGTTAAATTTTTGCGCAAGTTCGTGGTATTGATTAAAACTTTATGGATTTATACCCAAAAAAATTAACACACAACTAAAAATAATAAATTTTAAAATTAACAACAATATAATAATAGGCAATTCATTAAACATAAGACATTATACTTTAACTCTACCAACTGATACGAATTGCTAAGCTTTTCCGCAGATTTTCTGAAGTCAAATTTTACGCTCGTTGAATCTAAAAATTTAAAATGTGTGTAACGTTATATATTATTTTATTACTAGTTTCTCGATATTCTGAGTGCTTTTAAAAATTATAGAATGCTCCTACGGTCCACACTTATGCTTAAAAAAATTCAAGATTATGATTGCTAATTTTACAAAATAATAGCTAAAATTAAAATATATACTTAATAAAAAATTGGAAAAAAGTGAATATAACAGTATTTACTATCCATTTACATAAATGTAAATGAGTAAAGGCTAAACCGATTCAGCTAAATTAGTCTTAAAGTATTAATTACGTTCAAACTTAATGTTAGGAGATAAGTGATAAGAACCTTACCGAATCATCTGAAAATCTTATAATTACAAAGAATTATAGAAAACGAATTTCGTATATTCTCGACGTTATCAAAATTCGATAACTAAGTCTATACGCGTTTGTATATTGAATTCGTTAAAAATCATCTAACTTTAAAACCGTAAAACCTCAACACAAAGATTTTCCAATGCCATAAAGAACAGTTTTACAATAGTTTTCACTATCATTGTAAAAAAATAAGTCGACCTAGTAAACCAGAACACTGTCGCACGCGGCCGCGGGCCGGCGGTGTTTTTTTGTTCTTACGTTGGGACGTGCCTATTTTTTTTATTAGATCGTAATAAAACACTTTCTCACCTCTAGGCAAATAGAATTTATTTTATCGTTATTTACTTATTTTGTAGCAATTTTACCACGATTATGACGCGTTAGGACAAACTGCTATGTCTTAACAATTTCGGCATAAGACTTAAAGATGACAAAATAATTAAAACCAGAAGTCGCGCTGTGGTCGAAATTCCGCCATCAATGTTTAAATCCATCCATTGGGAATTACGTTCTCGTTACCAGGCCGTTAAATTTTATTAAAAAACACAGACTTCCACTATAAACAAAAGAGTATTATGTCAAATATTATGTCAAATATGCGTATTTGTGTGTGTAGCCTTTATTTAAAATATACAAAATTAAAGCACGTTTTAAAATAATATTGGTTACTCCACGCTCCTCCTTCATATCAACTTTAAGAGGGAAAAAATCCATGCTTTTACATCTACGTGACTTTCATAAAAAGAACAAGGTACAAAGTTTTCCGCTCGCATATTAATAATTAATACGGCCTTAAAAACATTACGTGATAATTCAATTTAAAAAAAGAAGTTGGGCAGATAATGCCAACCCCATGTTTCCTAATATTAATTGTCACTGAGAGTGCCAGTAAGATCTAGAGCTTAGAGTAGTCTAAAAAAAGTCATAAGTATTTTAAAAACATTTTAATGAAAACTTTTTTGAGAAATAAAGCTTTTTTCTGATTAAAGTAACCATCCATGTTTATTCTACTCAAATGATAATCTTAAAGAAATTTTAACTGACCCCTTTGATAAAATATAACTCATATTTGTTATAAATTATTTTTGATAAGAAATTACAATTTAGTTCTTTTTATCGTGCTGATTGTGATAAAAACTTTACAAAGTCATTAGTATCATTATTGTAGTTTAACAAACTTTATAAATAATAAAAAATATATTTTTTGTATGCATAATTTTATTTTTATAGAAAATTTTAATGATGTAACATAGTTAAAAGTAAAACAAAAACACAAACGCCAATCTGCATTCCTTTTAACCATTTCTTTAATACTTGTATACCGCGATCTATGGATCATGAAAGTTGATTACCAAACGGTTTCAATTAGACTGGATCTTCAAAAACGATACTGATTTATAAAACATCGACTCAAAAACGATTTAAATTAATAAAAGTCGATTGCAATCGTTCATTACTTCCACGGACACCCTGCGAAGTGCCGTGTCATCTTTGTTATTAAAAAAACATAATTATCACTTTCACTACATAGAGTTAGGTAACTATAGACATAGTAATCCAGTTTTGATTGTTTCTAATAAATACTCACTGTGAGATAATTAGCGTTTAGTTACTATTTCATATAATCTAATATCTATGCTATGTTAATTATTGTTATAAGTGCTATTATGACATAACTGAATTTAGAAACGAACGTGAATTTATTGTTACAACAAAAATGACTGGCTTTGATGTCATATGTTTATTAAACCTTTTTAATTTTTTTTTTATCATGTATTTAGTAAAAAACTGTTTGAAGGCATTTTATTAGCCATATCTTCCATAAGACAAATCAAAACAGCTCTCGTGGCTGCAATAGGTTCAGATCACGCTAAGAGTTACAACTCGAACCTACAATTTGCATTAATTGCGACGACACATGCCATTACGATGGTTCAACTAAATAATAGTCGTCATACAAGCATAGTTATAACAGATATTCTATAAGTATAACGACATGAACATGAAGTAGAATAAATTTCAATCCAAATTTAAAAAATATAGCACTGTACTGTATAGCATTGTACTTTACAAGTGATTGTGAAAATTTTATAACGCTTTACACTTAGGTGTGATGGCTATCAACAACTTCTACATACGTCCATATAATCATGCGTCCATATAATCCTTTTTAAAAAAGGACGTATTTGAAACTGAGGACTACTTAAAGTAGCAAAATATACTAATTAGCTTAAAGGATGAGTAGTAGCATCTAGCCTATAGGCTAGTGTGCTCATGGAAAATATTATGTTACAACATTTTAACGGGGCCTACAAGAAAAGATAAAACCCAACCAAATATTTGCCACAGTCCAGAGTAGTATTAAAATGTTATGACCTCCACAAACTGTAAAAATTATTATTATTTTTCTTTTTCCACAATCGAATACAAAATTCAAAATAATAAATAAATTGAAAAAAAGCAAAGTAGATAAAAACCGGCCAAGTGCGAGTTGGAATCATGAACGAAAGGTTCCGTACCTGTGAAGAGCTAAAATTGACAAAACGTTTTTCTGAAAGTATAACAGCTTTAAATGGTTACAGTATAATAAGTGATAGCACGATGTAGGCGTATTTCTGCGCCATCTAGTTTTAATAACACGAAACCGTCAAAAAATATCTTTGTTGTATGAGCTACTCTCAAACATTTTTTTAAGTATTCGTTGTTATAGCAACCGAACCGATACACATATTATGCAAAAATTTCAACTATCTAGCTATTATTGTTCTTGAAATACAGCCTGACGGATAGACAGACAGACGGACAGACATTGAAGTCTTAGTAATAGGGTCCCGTTTCTACCCTTTAGGTACGATACCCTAAAAAGTACTTTATGTAAGTCTGAATTTTAATTAAGACTGAATATAACTCTGCAAACTGGAATTCGCACCTCTGTAGGTGTGACGAGTGAGCCTGATGATTTCAAAACAAGCTCGTTCTATATATTTGCATATAATTGCCACCTCTAATTATGCTAAGGGATCTATCATCATAAAGATTATAGCTTCTACTAAACTTTGTAGTCAGGTATGTAATGATTTGGTATTATAAATCTACTTAAAACTTTATTGTACTTATTCATTTGGCAAGCGCATTATACGAGTAGAGTATGGTTCGCACTTAATTATGGTTAAGTTAAGAAATATATTATGGATGTAACAAATGTAAGAGATTAAACTCTAGAGTCTTTATACAATTGTTTTTTTGACAATAATTAGATACACTTATTATGTACTAGTTACAATTTTAAGTTTACAAGATTTGTAATCGTCTTGGTATGAAGAAGAGTGTAAAGCATTTCTAGTTACTGATTCTGAATTTGTGGCAAAGGACTGACACCCATGATAGGTCGACAGACCTGTAGTAAGGGTTGACAGTCCCTTTCCCTGAAGTTGCGCTAGATATTAATGTATGTGTTGCATACGTAGAGTTCAGTGTGAAAGTAGCAGCACTGAAGCGAAAAAAATGCTATTTATATGGGCAATCACCTCAGTGCTTTAGTGTCTTGAGTTCGCCTGTGCAATATAAAAAAATATATTATTAGTTTTAGTTTTGTAACACCTTGTAACCGACATTCGTGGTGTTATGTGGCAGATTACGGCTCACTGGAACTTGTATATACCGACCAAATGACATAGGTCCGTTAGCTGGCTATGCACCAATCTCTCAATTTTTGATGGTACTTATATTATTACAATGTATTAAAATTACACAGGTATGAAATAACTAAGAATTGAGAGTATTTTTTTAAATATTTGATTTGTAACATTATAATACTACAGTTTTGGCGCCGAGAATAAAATTCAAATCTTATTGGATGTAAAAATAAATGTAACATCCTCAATTTTTATCGCTTCAGAAAAGGACAATGTAAGCTTTTCTAAGCTTAACTTGTTTAACTTTAGCTTTTTTTAGCTAAACTTATATTTCTAGTTTATGTGCGGAAATTAAAAAGATTTTAAATTCGAGAAGCCTAAAGCTTTATGTAGAAGTTCGTGGTTTTGATATTTTGTTGGACTTATATTTACAAACGGAACATATTTAATATACATCCAAGACTCATTGAATACTCTTTGTTCCCGTCAGCGGGATTCGGACCCGCAGCCTTCGGCTTGAGAACCACTCGCTCAACCATCAAGCCATAGAGGTCGCAAAGAATAGAGATACGGAATAATTACAATAATATTAGGTACATGTTCTAATAAGTAACAATAAACATTATTAAGAATGTGTTAGTTATCAGCTGATCAGACAGAGCGGACGTGGCCGTTTCTCCGAATAATCTCTACTCTACATCAGTTAAGGCCAAGCTCAGGTAATATTTAGTGGAATATGCATGCTAATATTATAAATATGACTATACTATGGAGATATTTTGAGTCCCATATACGGGGACATAATAGGATACTTTTTATCCCGGAAAAACTTACGGTTCCCGCGCGATAAACTTATTTTGGCGCAGTGGTGTTATGGATTCTGTCTATTTACGAAAAAAAAACTACAAAATGTATGTGTAATACGAAAAAAAAACTACATAATGTAATTTTGTAGTTTTTTTTTTTCGTAAATTTACTTCTAATAACAAACTTTTGTAATGTTTGACTTTGATTTTGTAATCAAAAAAAAAGTATCTTAGAAAAATTAATTAAAACATTGGTTTGCACAAACAAACACAGTGACTCACACACCAACCGCATGTACCATAACATGATGTGAATAAATAAGGTTGTTCTGGGTATGCTGACAAAGGTAAATACGTAATAAAAGAACAGTTTTTTCTACGTTACCGAAAAATAATATTTTGTCTGCCTTGTTCATTCTCTTTACTAGAACAATTAGATCATCTATGACGATATTTCAAAATATAGTCCATACTAAATACGAAGTTATAGACATGTTTACTTCAAAATACATATGTCACTTAATTACATATTATGTATTTAAACGCGAACTGCTTTTAACTATATCTAATTCTTATCCTTGTTTTTTTTTTACCAACCACAATATCTTCAATTAATCTAGTTAAATTTATAAATATATTATACTCAATTGTAGCATAACACTTTCAATTAGCGGTTTTTATTAATTGTTTATTTAACAAGCACGTCTTCCACTTAAGCCGTCAAGTTTGACCGATGATATCCTAACCGCACTGTAATGTAAAACGGATGTCCGTCTAATAGAGAAAGGTACGCAATTGGTCTATCTCAGATCTACAACCACATTAATTAATACTTATTCTAATAAGATTTTATTGATTCGTGCTTCCGTTTAGACTATAATTGAGTTTGCATCCCAATATAGTGATTGTTGCAGCTTTCTCGCAAATGTTATCCTTCCGATTAGGAAGACTTCCATTTTCGTTAATGCTCTACAAAAGTAGAGTGATTTTGAAAGTTGAAGGATATAAAAAAATCGACCGATAGCGTGTTGGACTCGTGCACGAAGGGTTCCGTACCAGCACAGAAAAAATAATCGCGAAAACGTGTTTTCAAAAGTTTAACAGCTTTGACAGATCACGTCGTATCAAGCGATAGTGCGATGTAGACGACTGCAGTGACATGTAGTAAACAAAGGAGGAAGCTGCTAAAAACACGTTTATTTTTTTAGTATTTGTTGGAAACAGAAATACATCATCTGTGAAAATTTCAACTATCGAACTATTACCGGTCTTTTGATATAGCCTCGAGATAGATGGACAGACAGATGGACAAACATCAAAGTCTTAGTGATAGGTCCCATTTTTACCCTTTAGGTACAGAACCCTAAAAAGGTAGAATAAAATGCTTTTCACGGTTTAAAACGTTTCTAAAATCACATATGTCTGTTGACCTCAGACATCCGACTGCACATTATGAAAATCTGAAAATTATGCGCCCGCAATATCCACAGTCTGTGCATTTTTTTCCCATCACATCAAGTACGACTAGTGCAGACTATTTTGAATTTCCTTGAATTTTGATAACGTTCGTCTACTATATACTCGTGACGTCAACTCGGTGTTTCAAGCAATTGTGGGTTTTACGAGAGATGCAGCATGTCGATTTTGAAAGTCAAAATCGCGTGCGAATTTTTAAGGATCAGAGAGCTAAGTTGGAATAGAATTTGTTTATTGCATCATGATTCATGGGTCTGCTGCTGCAGCCGAATAAATTTGGTCCTGCTTAGCAACGTCTCTGAGCTCAAGATGAATGGGACGTCGGGTACAAGGTGGTATTTTTCACAAACCTCAACAATACGATTCGAGGTAAATTTTCTGTCTGGAAATAGAACACGAGTTATGTAACATTTAAAATTCTATTCGTAACATTTAAACTATTTCTATTACTTTAAGTGTACAACTTGTGTTCGTAGCATGTACATGTCCAGAAACATAATCATCTTTAATGAAATAAGGATGCAAGCTTCCAGATGGGTCATCTGATGGAAGACAACTGGCGTCAGGAATAGGCTACAGGACTATTTCCGTAATTGCTTATTCCAAGCAAACAAAGCCGAGTGTAAGTTCTAGTACAAAATAATTTATCAATACATACTTATTACTTTATATTACTTTTGAACAGTAAAAAAGTTCACAACAAAAACGAAACTATCCCTAGCTTAATGGCGAGTTTCTCCATTTCTAATGATAACGTCGCAAATAGGTAAATTGTATTTAGCATCGAAATGTCTCCGGCGATAGGATCTGCATTGTGCCCGACCAATAACCAGTTGCAGGCCGTTAATTTGTATCAGGCTATCGCCACGATCCTAATGACTAGTAAGTGATATTTTCATGAATAATCCAAGCTTTATAAGGCATTGTGTTGAAGATTTTAATCGCCCAGACAATGTACTTCTTTTTTTTTACACCAAATTCTGCTGTTAACAAACCTGTTTCTGTCGTGATTAAATTCTTTAATTAGGCCCTTTTTGTGGACAAGTTTTTTTACATCCCTTTTCTGAATTTAAGTTTTTTATATATTATTTTCAAACGACTTTTTTGTTCAAGGAAGCAAAACTTACAGATAAAATTGTAGCGCAGTCTAGTCTTATAATTCTAAAAGATTAAGTTATAACTATGCAACACGTTACAATATTAATCTGTCATACCTATAGGCTATTTTTAATACAGACGAAATAAAGCTCCAAAAAAAATATAAATTGGATATCCAAAGTAATTGAGGACAAAATTCGTTAAATTCATAGATTTCCTTCTGCTATCAGAGGTTTTATTGGAAAAAGTGTAACACAATGCTCGAGACCTAGTTAAGTAAGATCCATATTGTTCATACAATGTATAAAAAGCATCCCATTCAATCCCGTCTTCAGGTGTTGCGTAAGTCGATGGCAATCCACCATGGGAACCGGATTGTTGCCCGCAGTTCACACACGTGAATGGTAGCATTAGGGCTTATTGCATATCTCATTATCAGTCCACGCAGAAAAACTCATTCGGTTTATATATAACTGACTGTTGCCCGCGGATTCCCTCTCGTAAAATTCAAATATTATGAAACTTATAGCTTACGTGACTTTCGAACTTTAACAGTTAACACTAGATGTCATTCTCAACAAACAAACTCACTTTCGCACGAAGTATATTAGTTAAATGTTTTGATTTCAAATAGAATATTATATAATACAAATAGAATAATATAAATTAAAAGATCTAAAAATATACCCATTTTTTATTAATCTAGCTCTACAAAATAAAAGAAAGTTAAGAAAATTGTTTGATTTTCGATATAAGATCTTATCAAAATTGATCATTTCGTTTGAAAAGAGTGTAGTCTATACACATACATACAAGGATTATACATAATAAGATATAATACGAAACGTCAAAGTTCAAAATGTGCCGCATCTATCGCTTGCTATATCTATGTCACGATAGGCTGTGTGAATGCGCAAGCGGTGCAATATTCCACGGAAAAAATACGGTTTATAATTGAATAATCGTCACTCTCGGTTTCGTCTCAATGAAATCGTTTCGCTATAGGTATTACCGATACAATAAAATTGAGACTCCCAACTGCGGCGTGCGAAATCGAAAAAAATTACTCTTTCGTCAGTACCACTTTTCAATTGATTAATTGATATTGACTAACTTTTCGATATCTTGTCACCCCATTTATCTAAATACTTAATAATGCCCGCAACTTCGTTGCGCTGAAATTCCTTTAACGCACAGGAACCGTAGATTTTTTAAAGTACAGAGTATATTATGTCCTTTGTCGGGAGTCAAAGAATGTCGATACCAAATTTCAGAAAAATCAGTTTAGCAGTTTGGGGAAGAAGAATAGACAGACATATGGACCACCTGAGTGGTACTCCATTTCGGCATTAAGCAGTAAACACACAAACAAAATTCAGACAAAATTCTACGCATCCAGCGATAAATATAATAAGATTTTTTTTTCTTATTATGAAGCTCGTCTTTTCCCATTCCTAACATAAAAACGTAAACGTAATTAAAATGTATCTATAATTTAATTCATTATTTATTAAATTTATATATTCATATTGTTAATTCCTTGACGTAGGCAGGATCGCTTGTGGCGTTAGAACAATTATGCAAAAACGTTCAAGAATTATGACAGACACTTTAAGCACCATAACAGATAAAACACTATGTTAAAGGACGATCTTTTTGACGACCTCTGTGGCTCAGTTGGTAAGCGCATCGGTAGCTTAAGCCGGGGGTAGCGGGTTCGAATCCCGCCGACGGAGCAAAAGTTTTTCAACGTTCCTGGGTCTTGGATGTGTATTAAATATGTGTATAGCATAAAAGTATAAAATAATTTTTTGTTGTAAAACAAGTTCCTCGAGGCGTAGTGTTAGTTGACGTAGTGTTAAGGGTCCATAGATATTTCAAATATTAAAAGGCCGGCAACGCACCTTCAACTCTTCTATATTGCTAGTGTCCATGGGTGGCGGTAGTTGCTTTCTATCAAGTAACCCGTTTGCTTATTTGCCCCCTTATTTTATATAAAAAATACTCTTGTAAAGGCTGTGAAGCATAGTCTAAAGAACATTATTTGATTGTTCTATCCTACAGGCTTCGAAACATCGAAATAAAATAATATAGGAAGGTAGTTCTCATACTAAAGTTAAAGATGACGACAGTACGTTTTGAATTCAATTACCTCTATACCAAATTTAAGCTATATAAGGTCATTGATTTGGGCGTATGAGGTACCCGGCAGTGAGTAAAGGCAACGGATAAACAGATATGCAGACAGACACCTATATATCTGCATTTCTAATATTAGTATGGATGACCCCATCAAGTCAGTCGACCGACAAATTACTTTTTTAAAGTTTCGAAGTCACTTAGGTTGAGCATTCTAAATTATCTATACATATAATAAAACGGTAAAATTGGCGTGTCTGTACATATTTACAAGATAATCAATGTTGGGAGGCTAAGGAACAGTAATAGAACACAAATTGACAAAAAAAAATGTCTGTTTGTACGCGCTAATCTTCGGAACTACTGGACGGATTTGAATAAATTGTTTTTGTTTAATAGCTTTTAGGTCTGGGCCAATATATAGGACACTTTTTATTCCGGGAAAATGTACGGTTCCCTCGTGACATATAAATTTTCATGCAACGAAGTTGCGGGCACCAACTAGTTAATTAATACAGAACCCAATTACATATTTAGCGGCACATCACAAGGTATGCTAACAATGACAGAATAATACCATTAAACCATTTGCTAATAGAAAACGTTGCTCCAGCCATCCAACATAATTACAGCCAACTAAGATCGATACCTTTTTAATATTCAATGCGCCCTCCTATAATTCATAGTGATTTCGAATTCATTTATGCAAAATATTTGCGACTATACTAGATCTCGTAGTGGCATCTAGCTTGTTAGGCTTAAGGCACAATATAGAAAAGCTATTGACGCTAAAAAATAACTAAACACTAACTCCTATTCAATTTAAAAAAATAACAGGCGTCTCGCTGTAATATATCCCTATTCATAAAAATATTTAAACAATGTTTGACTAATCAAGATTCGCAGTCCTTTTCTGGAATATTGAAAACGTCACACGACAGAAAGGGACATCCAACCTTGATTTGTTAAACACTGTTTAAATATTTTTATGAATAAGGGTGTAGATATTACGGCATGACGTGGTGTAGATAAAATTTTAATATTCTACCTGCGGTAGAGGCTAGGGTGTCTCTCTGGAGAGTCCATACTCAATTTCATAAATGCGAAAGACTGACTGTCTGTCTGTTACCTCTTCACGCCCAAACCGCTGAACGATTTTGCTGAAATTTGGCATGAGTAACTTTAAGTCCCGGGGGAGGACATATGATACTTTTATCCCGGAAAATGTACGGTTCCTGCACGATAAACGAATTTTGGCATAATGGATTTCAAATATAGCTAGTTGTGCAAAATACGGTATATTATAATATAGCTCTAGCCCGCGGCTTCGCTCATGTGGAATTTTAAAACTAATGAAGATATTACGATTTTTTCTAAAACGTGATTATTTTCCAGGACCAAATGTAGTCTCTTTTACTCACCATACTTTTAACTAAATCTATGCTAAAAATCAATTACTCGCTTCGTTTGGACGTGAAAGAAGGACAAACAAACAATCACACTTCTTTATAATAATAGTAAGGCAAGTAAACTACTTGCGAATCAGAAACCGACGCGGGAATCAAATTTTTAGAACCTCGTTGCTCTCTCAAAAGACTACAGTGATATGTAACTTAACAAAAATACAGGGAGTATATTGACTTTTAATGTCTTAATATCTAGTGTGTGCTAAGCCTTACATGGCAAATACGCAATTATATTAGCATAAGACCTTCAATGTACATGCGACTATAAAAATATTAGAGCATTTATTAGATCTAAGCTGGTTTGGATTTTGTACAAGATTATCGCCCGAAAACACGTGTAATACTATAGCCTAAGCGTTTTGTTTTTCGTTTCCAGTCGATTATAGACGTTTCTATATAATAGAAACCTCCGTCGAAAACATATGGGATTGAAATAAGAGAAATTAAATGTTCGACTTTCGACTTATCTATCAATTGGTATGCTTACCACACTAGCACACTTGTTTCTTTTTTTCTTTAATTATTTATTTAAGGTCGCTTTTTAACCACACTTGTTTCGTTTGAGCGTGAGGAAGGAAAAAAAAAACACATTCTCCCATTTCTATTATTTGTAAGAACTTCTTGAGAATTTTTGTCATCGGGTCTTAGCATGACGATCGAGAAATTCGAAAGAACAGACAAACTGACAGATTGTTGCGATAATCTGACAGATTTCCTTTGTGCATTCGTCACTTTGTACCTAGCTATAGAAAGAAACACTTTCTCGGTCGCCATATTAAAGCCTGATGGTCAGGATGTGCCAAAGTAACACAATAAGGACAAACTTTATCTCGCTCTTCAACATGTTTTGCCACAAAGTAGGATGAGTCAGTGAGTTTTTTATGTTGAATTAATAACCGCGCAAGGTACAAAGTAATAAAAAATCTCATTAAAATAAACAACCTTGATACAGTTGGTCTCAATTTTTATTTGCCTGACACAACTGTTATAGTGACACATTTTAATAACGTCAGCCATCTTTTAATTTTTCCTACCTCTTTATTTTTTAGTAGTAGTGAGCCCCTATTCGCTGTGTGCGTGTCAAGTACGGCAGACAAAACGTAGTAATTTGAGATGTCAAATGCCAGTCTTTTAAAAAATTACAATTTTTATGCCGCCGAACACCGAGTTTTCCCTTTTTGTCACCGTGTATGCTGTGTTTACATTGTAATAGTAAAAGTAGGAAAAATAGAGTTAAAGCTTGAACACACCCGCTGTACCGCGCCCTAGAAACGTGGGACGTGGGGAAACGGGTAAGAATAAAGAATACTATCGGCGTCAGCGTTGACGCCGGAAGTATTTTTTACCGGTTGGTAACCATGGTAACCCTCCCGCATCCGCGCCGCGCTCACACCTGCTCCTGTGACCAAGCTAGGCATAAATAGGTTTCATTTTCTTATTACATTTGTCTAGCTGCCCATGACGAAATGAAATGAAATGAATGATGAAAACGAAACCTTTAGTTTATGTCATAACGTGACATTTTATTTGATTTTTTATGTGTCGCGGCTGCTTGCAGCGAGGATCGAGACGATAACTTAAGGAGGCAGAAAATATCAAAATGTGTATGATATTAATTATGACATGTTTCGTTATTTTAATTAATAATTATAATAATATTGTACTTAAAGCGAAAAGAAATGTGCTTATAGAATGTGAATTTATAGTTACAAACATTTTGTAAAAGGATCTCTGTGTATGGAACATTAGATCATATCTTTGAATATAGTGTATTATTAGATGGACAGCGTGGACGTTACTTATCCTTGTTACAAAGAAACTCATGGCCCTAAAGAACCAGCCTAAAATACAATAGTGTAGTTATTCGCACGCCATATAATGAATAGTTCGCCTCTAAAACTAGGTGGATCTTTGTGCAACAGCGTATTTTAAAAAGAAATATGATTATTTACAATTTCACAACGATTCCCACACGCAGAATAGCAGCGTATTAGTGACAAACAGACAAATAAGTGTAATCTAAAATAGATATTGTTTGGGAGTTGTGTAACGTCATTATATTAATAAAAAGATTATTAAAATGTCGTTATGGTGCACGAATTAGATGTAATTTTTAGCGTAATATCAAATTACAAGGAAGCGTTACATCGCTATGAATATTATTACAATGTGTCCCAGCTAATTGAAGACATGATTATGATAAGAAGAGGGGTAACTACAACACGGTTACATTACCAGGACAATTAACAACTTGACAAATAAATGTAAACAAAATATATAATATATATAACAACATATCTAAAAAAGAGAACAACAAACTACCTCAAATATCGATTCTTGTATCGATATTGATTGGCTCGTTTTCTGTTGCTGTTTTAGGACATTTTTTATGTTATTTAACATAAGTTTGTCAAGGTCAAATATCTAGTAACGTGAACGTCTTATAACAATTTAAAAACTGTCGACTTTTTAGACTCGGAAAAATAATTTGAAACCTGAAAAATGTTAGTTCGATATATATTCAGAGACACTAGCTAGTTGATGAAGTAGGTAATGTTCTAGATTAATCCAAATAATAAGGAAAAAATGAGTATCGAGCAATGAGTATACTAGAAGTTTGTAAAATATTAGTTAACCCCTTCTTCCACTCATGGCTTCAGTTACTTTATGAGAAATAATTTAATTTAATATGTTGTGTCGCCCTCTATATTTTTCAGCGATAACTACTACTTAATATGACATCAAAAAAATTAATTTATTTGGATCGCGATCGCAGGACTACGATATGGTAGCTCTACGCAAAATCCAGCTGATGAGCTATAATTTCGACTAAAAGACAGAGTTTCGCCATCTTCTTTGAAATTTTGTGTCAGTACGTTCCTGGGGCAATCCATGCAAATTTTTTTTTTCCTGACGCTCGCACCAGAACGCATGAACCGATTACCAGGGTTTTGCATTCCTTGGAAAAGGCTTAGGTTCCATGAAGTTTGTAGCAAAAAAAATTCAGGAAAATTTTCTACGGAAAAGTCACCAGCAGCTAGTGCTTAATAATTTCGTAACAAATTTAATTAAATTACGTTCTCAGTTGACGATTTGACGTCAGATAGTATCTGGCACGATTCTCACGCTGCGACTTAAAATTCTTCGTCTCGATCGCGACGTGTGAGATTATTTGAAGGCGTGGAAGAACCAGATAACATACTACAAAAAAAATCATTACTCTAGGTGAGTGTTTACAGGGTGGAAAACGTTGTATGGAAACCGTCTGGTACAAACTATAATACAAGTTTCATTTTCGAAAGTCATCGTAATAAATAGAGTATTATGGACAATCGAGTCGCATTTTTATGCTAATACAAGATGTATCAGTTTGTTAGTCTGTTTACGTGTTGATTAATTTGAATTTAATTAGGGGTCCGTTGGGAAATATAATCCCATACAAAGTACTCAAGGTTTGTTATTGCTACAATTGTGCAAATATGTGTATTCTTCTATTGTTGCCGTGAATCGCGTATGAGAAGAACCGTGTACAGTTGGCAACGTAAATAGTAATCAGAACAAATTATGTCGCTTCGGGTCTTCCTACGAAAAAATGTTTAATATACAATTTAATTAGACTGAGTATAATCAAATCATTTTAAATACAATAATTAATAGTTGTAACACCTAGAAGACTAAACTTTGCTTTTAGTTCAAAGAAAGAAAAAATACGCCAGAAAGGTATTTTTATATTCTCTATAAGATAAAACCAAGCTATATCGCTTTTTTCAGTTTAAAACACCTGTGAGATACCATTTTACATAAAAAAACAATAAGCATGGAGTTGTTATATGCGGAATAATTCCGATGACTGTACGCTAATATCTCAAGAACACAGGTCAATGCAAATTACCTTAGTGTCAAACAATTGTCAAATTGTAAACGCGACAGCACATCATCTACTTAAAAATCTGCCAAGTGCGAATCGGGCACGCGCAAAAACTGATCTTTACTATTTTTAACTTTATTCAGCAAAAACGCGCAAATAATAAAAACTTTAGAATTTTTGTAGGATAGCCCCCGGAGTGCAAATGTGCAAAGTTTTTTGTGGTCGAAAATATTTAAACGGATTCCTCGCCGTATCTCTAACGTCATGCCAGTTACCGAAAGTATGGTACACATTATTGTAGAGACGACGACGTTAAAAAAAATATTTTGCAAAGAATTGAAATAAAAACCTCGATATAGTTTACACGTTATTTTTCAAGTTTATATAAATAAGATAAGAAAATATAATGTTCTTTTCTCACTTTTTAACTTACAACTTACCAATTTAACTAAACTTCTATGGAAACATGTTTAATGTTCATATTTTTGTCCATAATGTGTGCTACAACCAGCGAGACCTTACAACATGCATCTTGACATTCGTATGAAGCGTTTCGGCCGTGCGAACCTTTCCCATAGATGTGTGATAGCTCATCGAGCCAGTTAACAGCCTCAACGAACGATTAGTTCTAATAGGGCTGTCGCTTACGAATTTCATTTATCATTTTTTTTGGGAGGCACTTAGGGCCAGTTTCACCACTTATTGATAAAGTTTCTTCCAAATTTTTTGACAGATTTTCCATACAGCATCTGTCAAAAAAAGGTTGTGGGTAGACTTTCCGACACTTATCAGTAAGCGGTGAAATAGGCTCTTAGTGTTAATGTCAGCCTCATATTACGTACAGCTACGTTGCAGTGTGTAAAACAATTGCACACTGTGCACAGTTACCACGTCAACCGACCCCTAACATTTCGTAGACGCAAAGCTGCAAACGCTGAGAAAAATGTAATTTTATCAAATAGTAATACAAAACAAACCTTCAATCCGGATACATATTTAATGCACCTGTAATGTTATATAGAAGGTTGAAATTCTGATGGATTTTTATCTATCAAGTATTTTTAAAATACCTTTACGCAAAATATTTTTAAAATATTATGTACCAATTTTGTGATTGACAGCCCTACCATATCTCTCGCAAACTTTACATATCTTTCGTCTAAATTGCTCACTGACTTTTTCAGAGTGAAGCCAGTCTTATATTACCAGGAATCTAAGCTATTTGTTAGCGTTTTTGCCTAACGTATAAAATAACTAAATTATTTTATTATGTATTACTATTGTTATACATAACTGCATCAAAAAGGGGTGAACAACCCCAACACTTACACACACACACACACTCACACACAGACTTGAGAACTTTATTATATATAATATGAAAACATAGATTTAACATAATATAACTCAACTAATTATAAAGACTAGCACCATAGTAAGATTTAATGGTCATTGAAATAACGGAATGTAAGGATTTACGAGCAGTTTCAAAAAGTAATTAGAGTAGGCGGAGTTACACCTCAGCTACCGTACACTATTTCCTCTACCCATCACTTTATTTACAACTTAATTGCATACATAATAATATATTTTCTATCTTCCAAATGACGAAGCTGAGCGACTATTGTCGCCGAATTAACGCAGAAATGAAACGAAAACCTTAAATAAACCATTCCTTATTTTATTTTAGCATTTAAACCTGCATAGTGGGTTTGGGGGGGTCGAATTTTGAAAAATTCCTTCGCAGCCAGGTAAAAAATAACATTTGGGTAAAAAGCAACCCGGCTTCACCCGGCCGGTCCTTTTTTTAATATACCCATGTCTGAATCTATTAGCTTAGCTAAAATACAAGACATTTGAAGGTTAGACGCTTTTTCCAAATGCAGATCATTAGAGTCTTGACATTATAAAATTCTTGAGCAACTATATTGTGGCTTCTAGAGTTAAATTTAGTAACTTTCCCACTTCATCATGTCACTAATGTAACTAATCTACAAAACAACAGGAGTTCTTAAAAAATTAGATGTCCGCTTCTTCCAGTGATGGTAAGCCATTAAGTGTAGTTCTTCTTATTAAAAACAGTATTTAAATACTTCAAAAAATTAAGGGTTTCCACACAAAACTTCAAATTCTCATCGAATCGCAAACATCTGCGGCAAAACTCTATAATAAAAATAACATTATGATGCGATGCGATGCTATACGTAGCGTTGCTGTACGCTGCAATGCGATGCGACAAGATGCGTTTTGTGAGCTCTTAGTGATGCTACTAGTAATCGTATGAACTTACGTAATAAACTGAATGTGAAGTTCGTGTCAATGAAGTGATGTGCTAACCAGTTCCATTCACGTCAAATATTCCGTTCATTCAAATCATTCATACAATTCTACATCCATCATCATTTGATATGAGGTTTTACTCAAAAGCTATTTACTATTAAACATTATTATTTTGACATAATATTATACATTATATAAATATGCAATTTTATTTCAAACTTACATGGATTTTGTTTATATTTATATAATAACATAATCAATATTAACCACCACCTTCCGAGAAGCAGAAATACATTTACTAAGTAGGTACCATACATTTTAATATCGTGTCACTTACTCTATACTCAAAGTACGGAACTCCATCAAAATCGTTTCGGCCCGGCTAAGATCCGCGCAACTAGATAACTCTCTCTCTCAAAGAGGAAAACAATAATTAATAAACACAATAAATATCCCTAATTTTGTCGATAGATACGAGAAGAAAAGTATGTCATGTCAGAGTCAATAGAGATAAAGAAATAAACTAGCAAGCGTATTGACGAAATTTTGTGGATGATGCATCTTAGCCGAGCAGTTGTAGCGTAGACAGTCAATAAACAGACTCACTTTCACAATTATATTGAGTATGTAAAGCAAAAGCTAATCATAAAACAAATATAGTTCTGCTTCTATTCAGACATCAATCGTTGTTTAATGTCAGTTTATGAGTACTATAGATGTTTTATTGGTTTCGGTGGAAATCAAAATAGTTTTACTATATTTTAATTACTTGTGAGTGTTATTCATCTCGTTATAATAATTTCACTGTAATTAACATTAAACTATTTCTCTTTCTTGCGTTTTTGTTTGTTTTTTTTTATAGACACAAACAACACTGAACCTTAACCATAGATTAAAGCAGTTGCGTTATATTTATTTGTAAAAAGCAATTGTTGCCGTAATTTAAGAACAATAACTATTATTATTTCATTGTACCTAAAATTGGTGTTATCCGAATATAGAAATTTTTAAGCTTTTTTTATGTGTGTAACCAAAATCACTTTCATTTCCTCTTATAGTATTTTTATCATAATTGTTTCGTAGATAATTTTACGGTATAAATAGATTTTATTGATTAAAATATTATTTTAAATAGCAAACTGTTTCCCTTGACAGTCATAATTAATTTACGTGTTTCCCCTGTCTGTCTAATCTCATTAATCTCTTACCGGATGGGGGCTTCCAGTCAGCTGGCGATGCAGGCCAGCGACTAGCCGGATATCGGTACTGTTTTAGGCTTTTTATTAGATTTTTTATTAGTATTTAGTAGTACTGACGTTTTCTAATGATGTTTCCTATTAAACTAAAAGTTTATGACATGCAAAATAAATGCTATATATTTTGCATGCTAATAATTATATGCAATCTTCACTTCGCAAATTTATTTTCACCAAAATTTTTGCTCTTACTCACGTAGATAGTACTTTATAATATAAAAATATAAAACTGCTAATGCTTACTAATAAAAAAAAACAAGGTCTATTTAGCCATATTTATAATCATATTTCCAATATAATTTTTTGACACGTTTTTGATTGCCTGAAGTCCTAACAATATTAAGTGGACAAAACACTTCTAACTAGACAATCTTCTGGCAAATCCCCTGTAGAAAAGAATTTGGGTGACTAGTTTCAAGTGAAATCCCAAGATACCGATGAGTAGATTGTGTCCTACGGTAATTGATGCATCGCTTGTTCCACGTGACATTGACAGTTAGTGATGTGACTGTCATTGGGATGTCACAGTGACATCGCGAGCTGTCAAAGCGAACATGCGGTTTGACAGTTCTCGGCCCACACGACGACGAGATAAGAGCATTAGGATGTATTGTAATCCGTTAGCCTTGACACGCTTGTAATTAAAATCAGATCGAATCTCGCCATCGCTAATGTCCGAGAATTCAAGATGGCGGTCAATTTTACAGATTAATTTGCGAGTGTTACAACGTCGTGTCAATCAACTTTAACTGTGTGAGACCGTGAAAATCTTAACATAATTAATTTTAAAAAATCGTATAATTTAAATACCTACTGTTATATATTAATGCTAGTAACAATCATTTTGGAAGACGATTTCTGCGATTCTTACAAATTCCTATAATGATTTTTTGCAGTCTCTTGACCATAACTTGACTTCATTGTCATTCCAGAAATATTTAATTACGGAGACAAAAGTCCTCAATATTTAACTATACTCTATAGTCTATTCAAATAATTTGGCACGGAATTTTATTCCAAATTTAATATGAAGTTTAGTGCAAAATTACGGCAAATTGAGTATATATGTTATTCTAAATTATTAGCATAGTATATTTACACTAGTCTGTAGAATCCGTGAGACATTGTCAAAGTATCTAAGGCATCTGACCCTATTTTAGCGAACACTTCGGAATCCACAGGATCTAGTCATTTAGCTCAAATGAAAAGACAATATAAATTCATCTAATGCATTGTTATGAAACCAAAATTGCTTGTGATTAGCGAGGCTCAAATGTCACAGAACAATGCTCGTACGTGACAACATTTACGAAGATTATGTACAGAAACACACTAGATCAAATTCATACCAGGTTCAGTATACAGGAGTTCTATATTTAAGTTTGAAATTTAATTATATTCTAGATTAGATCCAAACACGAGTAGGTCAAAATATTCAGTTGTATTGAAAATATTTTCCTTCGTAAAAATTTACATTACAACGTAAAAAACTTACTTTGCGCCGTGCGTTAAAATGCATCGTCCAAATCTTTCTATCACTATACCTACACATTACTTCTGGCTTTTTTTACATTCTGGTTGACGTTCGATCACAAACGTTTTTCAACAATCGCGCGGACCGCGGCGCGGATAATATGCACTTCAAAATTGGTCATACGTTTTGGATTTGATTTGTTGGTGAGGTCAGTTGATCGGCAATCAGGACTGACCTATACTGTTGTCCGACTCTCATAACTTTTAGGTTATAAAGACTCACTTTAAGGTACTTATTATTTTAAAATACTAATTGTTGCCCGCGACAAGGTCTGCATGAAACTTTATAAATCATCCCGTTTTTACAACATTTTTGATTAATGCTCGACTCCTTCTCGACGCAGTGTGATGTTATATAGCCTATAGCCTTTCTCGTTGAATGCACTAATAAAAAAACAAGAAGAAATTTTTCAATTGCCAGCAGTACCGGAGATTAGCCCGTATAGACAGATAAACAGACGAACGGTTTACTTTTTTGTCGATTTGTTGATATTACTGTTCCTAAGCACCCACATTGATTAGTTTGTAAAAATATTAATTGTACAGACACGCCAATTTGACTGTTTTATTATTCTATAAATAAATAAGTATAATAATCGCTTTTCTGTTCGCGTCTCACAATGAAATACGACGGTGACGTTGTATGGTAATAATTACCATTTTACTATTCGGACTCTGCCGCAAGAAGTTTTCTTACAATCATAATTGTATTATTTTTGGCCTATTTCTTTGCTTATGAAAAGTTTTTTCATAGGCAAAGTGATAAGAGTGTTGTTATAATTCAAAACTATACGAGTACTTCTCAGTTACAAGTATAGTTTGAGTTTTAACTATATAGTATTCAAACATTCTTTGAATAACATCTTTAACAGATGGCAAACAATCTATGTCTTAATACAAACCAGTCTTTGCAATGTTTACAGCTGTAATAAATCAAGCAAAACAAATAGTTTTGACTATTGATCTGTAGCATTGAAACCTAAAATGTAATTAAATGTGGTATGTAATTATTATGCGTAATTTGGAAGTCACGATCGAAATTAGGTATAATTTAGTCCAGCGGCCTAGAACATAAAATTAAAGGGATATACGCCTGAGCACGAATTTCGTATTGCATGTAATCAATTTTACAGTTTTGTACTGCATCGTATTCAACCAAAAGTTCGTTGCAAGCGATTATTTATATTTTTTTTAAAAACAGGTATGATTGATTTTGTCTACAAACTATAGTTACAAAATATAATTATTTATGTGGGATAGCTGAAGCAGATACTAAAAGAGCCAGACAAACGTTGACGAAAACGTACTTTCAAAACAAAAAGTCTAGGGTTATTATGCATAGTTGCAACATACTGATAGACAGTAAATAGTCAACATACATTCTCCTTCTTTTTTGTAAGTCGACAAAATAAAGCAAAAAGGGACGATTATTGAATGATGAGCAGTCACTTTCGTTTGCTAGCAGCACGAGCGGTCAGGGGTCAAGCAGACCCGCGGGCCGACCACGTGCGATAGAAAAATTACTATAGTCTATTCGTGTTATTAAGGCAGTAAAAAAATAAATAAGTGCGTTCATAATAACTAAGATTCAAAGAAAACCCTTTTTCACTGTTAGTTGTGTGATGATTACGTAATATAACAAAAATTTGTATCACGGTTATTCACATCCAAACAGAAATTTATAGTTTGAACCATATAAATTGCTGTTACGTAACGTATAACATCATTTTTAACGCCGTTAATATAAGGATTTTTAAGTTTGTTCTCAATATTTAAGTTATCAATGGCAAAACTTTGTTTTTTATATAACTAGAAAATATCTTTTGAGAAATGTTTTGATAATGTATCTGTAAAACAAAGAACTTTATTTCTTTTATTTTTATGACAAATTAAAGAATTCAGGCGCCATTTTGAAATCACCAAATGGCGAATGTTGAAAATTTGAGTTCGGAATCGCCGATCCTACATAATTCCTCTGTAAATCAAGTGTAACTGTGTCAAACCTGTCAATTTTGTGGCGAACCATTCTTGTTCATAGAAAATTTGCGTGGGCCGCGCCGATAATATAAAATTGAACGTTGCCCGTAACACTGATATACTAAATGTTTATTCTGTTTACAATTTATCAATATTTATGTTCGCGTCAGTTCACAATCACCGATCGTCCATTATTGATTTGAAACATTCCGTTATGCGACTTGATAACTTACTGCCCTCGTCTTGGACGCTTTAATAGAACCTATATACTAAAATTTGGTCTAAGGTTCTAATAAAGTACAAGGGCATAGACTAGGGCATAGGTAGTATGTAACGGAATTACTATAATTTTTTTTTTACCTATTGTGAATCTCATAGACTAAAAAGTTTGAGTTACATAACATACAAAATGGGATTTTCATTTATTTCTATTATTATACCTATCACACTATATGTTGTCTAGCATAGTCTCGGAAATCATGCATCTTTTCTAAATTTTTTCCCTATACTCGAAGAATCTAATTTATGTACAATACACACTTACATACGAATACATAGAAAGAGAGACACAACATTACAATTTACATCCATCTTTCCTTTACGCCTCAAAGAAGCAACCAGTTTTTGGGAACAGACTTAGTGACTATAAATGAATTCCACGAAATTTTGACCCTTCCACCCCTATCACGGGTAGTCACAGTGACCCCTCCCCTCCCTATAGTGATGACACAAGTTTTTTATTTTACATCTAAAAATTGAAACCACTTTAGTATTTAAAATTTCGACATTAAATTTATAAAATTTGTCAATGCTATGTTACAAAAGAAAGCACCGGGGGGGTGCTGTCACCATGTCATACTTCGTCTACTCCCCCCCCCCCCCCCTTCACCTGTAATGTACTTTATGACTGGGCCCTTAGTTGAAAGGATGGAGAGTGACATGACTGGCTAGATTCGTATTTTTTGCGATTCCACGCCATAGATGCCACGGGCAAGGTAGTTTAAAATATCAGAATGAATAAAGGATTCTCTACACGGCGCTCCGCCTAATTCAATCGAAGGCGTAGAGCCGTGTCTAACGCGACTCGCGAGGCGGTGACATATAAATCTATGACAGCGGGTATGAGCGATCGCCCATTTTACATACAATGTTATTGACATTTTGCAATTTACAGCTCGGAATAGCGCCAGCTTATATACTTACAGAGCTAAGATAAAGCTCAGTATACATATATAGCTCGTATGCAACTAAATTCTTACAGAGGGCTAAGCGTTTCATAAAGCGTCCAGTGTGTTCAAAAATATTGTGGCGGGTAATGGTAGACGAACATCTATCGGATCCGAACAATTTGAAATCATTTCTCTCTTTTTTTTTCATTTGGCAGCGAACGATTCGGCACGGACTAGTGTTTGAGGTTCCACGACAAATTACGAGTAAATATGCGGAGAACTCGGATAATTTTCATGAAAAAAGGAGGAAAACATAGCAAATCAACGCGGATGAAATGTCGCAGGCATATGCTAGTCGAATTCTAAAATTCGTTTCGTAATATTCCGAAATTTCGTGTACAATGTCAAAAGCCACATTGCCAGATAATTATGTTTAGATACATTAATAGTTAATGGACCTGTAGTTAACATCTACATCTGCAACTAACGTGTTAATGGTTTTGTTTTAAGAATCATAACTAGGAAGTATATTTAAGACATTTAAATGCAATGCACGGAGCTCATAAGCCATGTTGCGATAGTGTCATACTTCCTAATTGCAGTGACGAAAATCATGACTATCATCAACATCGCCATGCTTAATTGTCTTGCCCAAAAATTAAAAAAAAACCTGAAACTTCAATGTAAATTATTAGGGTAAAGCTTCATTGCCATTTTTTTAAAATAAAAGCCATCTCATATTCTAAGTTAAACTTACTTTTTTAACGGCCATATCGCTTCAGTTGCTTCAGCGCGAAGACTAATCAAATAGATACACCTAGATTACGTACGGATCATAGAATGTTAAATTAATAATAAAAGATTGATATTATCTTTTCAGGTACCTATCACGATTTATCTGGCAGAACATAAATCAAGGGATGAAAGAAACGATAGCTGTTTCAGCCCCAAAAAGTTATAACTTGACGTTTTACTGGTAGGTAAAAGGCTCTTGCTTTATTAACTTAGGCTTATAAGCAGTGGCGTAACTGTACCGTTCGAGACCCGTGGCAAATTCGTTTTCGTTCCACTATGTCAATCCAATATAAAAACACGTCAAGCGATTATTGTATAAAATAATGCCACTTGTCTAGGGGGGCTGATCGGGGGCCCTACCGGCTGGGGGCCCGTGGCATTTTGCCGGTTTGCCACCCTGTAGTTACGCCACTGCTTAAAAGCCTGATAATATAACACATAGGATAATATACGAAGAATGTCTCTGTAGACCATAGTTAAAAGATTTGCAGGATGATAGACTACATAAAAATATTATAGAGATACTATTATACTCCTAAATTCAAACACTTTCGAAGGAATTTTCTGAAAAAACAAAGTCTCGACACGTAATAAATATCCTAGTACAAAAACAGAAGTATCATTCCAAAATACCAGCATTACCTTAAGCAGGCCACCAAATCTAAGATGATTGCTAATAACAAACAAAGCCTGACGCAAGCGGAGTCGCGTGCGCAGACAGACGTGTTCCAACTGTGGGCGTGTCCTGCGCACCAGATATGTAAGACCGTCATTACACGCAGATGTCGTTACGGCCGTGGATTAGAATATAAAGGATGAGCTCTTATATAACCGCACTAGCTTTTACACGCAGCTTTGCTCGTGTTAAATTTTATAAACGCGTAAAAAAACGTACATGTAGGCTCGTTTAGAAACATGATGATTGGTCATCCTTTCAAATAGGAGGGCCTGAAGTAAGAACAAACAAACAAACCAACACCTTTTCCCATTTATACCATTATTAGTAGGACTAGTACGCTGACCTCTATTATATACGCTGGACTGACGATACTCTTTAAAATAACAGCTCTTTAGCGAGACAATTTGAGTAGAAACGAGTGGGAAAAGAACTAAATGTGACGTAATTTGCAAATGGCCGCTTAACCTTTCCAGTTCCATTCTGTTGACAAAGTATTTAACTAAAACTTTTACGCGATAAAGTTTGTTTGTTATTTTGTATGTTTTTTTATATTATAGTTTATGTTCAAATAAGTAGTGAACTATAAAAATGTGTTTGTAAAAATTAGTTCCTTTCCCGCTCGTCACTGCCATCAGCGCCAAAATACCGCATATCAAATTGCCTCACCATGACTAAGCTTATCGCCAGTCCAGCGTATTTATAATATGCAGGTCAGTGGACTAGTAGGATTAACAGACATGTTGTTTTAAAGGCAAATAGCCAACTAATTTAGTTGCGTTATGTCTAACCCAATCGACAGATCAGTCCAGCCTGATGATGGACTAGTGATTTGGTCGAAATATGTCAATCTTATGTAATTCTTGATCTGCCGGCTGGGCTTGACATAATCCGACCACGTTATATGTCTGCAATCTGGCTATGGATCAATTTCTCTGATAATACAAGAAAGCGAGTGTGTATATATTTATGATCAATTTAAACATTGCGCACCTTGTAAGGTACAGAGTTTACATTTCCCTTAGATTATGTGAAATGTTTGAATAAAGCTCAAAAAATTCAATACTTAAAGGTAATATAATGTAAAGCATTTGAAAAACATAATTTACGTAAACAAAACTACACAAAGTCAAAACCTTCTGAAGAAAAAAGGAAAAAAGGTCACAAACGCTGTTTCAATCAATAAAGATTTAATTATTTATATTACGACAGAATACCTCTTAAAAATAATCTCCATGCCCATCAATATATGTATTACGTAGACCTAACAAAGAGGTTAAGATCACCTCAAATATATCAGTGTTGCCAAATAAAAGTAATTGTATTGGAGCGATTTACTGCGGCGCACGCAATTACAACTGTCAAAATAGACCTTGGACCTAAAGAAGATCAAGACAATAATGGTCGCATTGTTTCTGAGATACGCGGCAAAGATACACATGTGAAAACGTACACAATCGCGTTGCTTCACACTGTCCCATCCTTATCTTTAATTGTTTTGAATGCAAATTCTTTAAATATATGCATTTCTTAATAGTTCACATCGCAATCCTAAAATAACAATTTGTCTATTTGGAAATATTACGATTTTGTTATATATGTACTTGACAATAATAAGAAAATCACTTAAGTTTCTAGTTTCAATTCTATAACTTTTTGTTTTATTGATAACTTAATAACAGTAACGACATTTATTGCAATAAAAATAAAAAAATCACATGTTATTAGATCGAAACGCCGAAAGCATTTCGGATCGGCATCTCAATAGCAGTAAATATAAATCACAGGCATTATTTGAATGAGAAGTAGCCAAAATAATAGTTTGGTGGTACGAGTATAAGTGGTTTTCGTAACGCCCCCAGCGGCGATAGGATCGGCGCGTGCGCAGCCCAGCTGCTGCGGCGCATCAACCTTCGTTTGTTTCGAAGTATCGATACAAAATGTCATAACGACTGTTTAAAAATATGACGTCTGGGACAAAGGAGGTTTTATTAGAAAATTTTCTAACGCTTTTAGGAAATTCCATACATTTTCTTAGGTAGCGTCATTCATATTGTCATCCTAAATATATTTTTTAGCTTCGGCATCGTATTTTAAAATTATATTATTTTTTTATATTATGTAAGGGCTTCAGGGTAACAACTCCTTTAAATTTTCTCATTCCAGGTTGATAAAATATTGAAAGTATGAAAATATAGTTAGCACCATTAAGTTATCTGTCATGGCGTGACATGGATCCCAAGAGCCAAGGCTTGTAAATCTGATTACAGATAAGAGAACATCTTTATTTTTATTGCTTAATGGTTTGATATAAATCATATACATTAGTATTGATCTCTTGGGGACATTCGGCCTTCGAGCAACATGTATTGTCAGATACTATCTGGAACATTAAGTGCACTGTAATCTTTACAATTGACTTCTTTAAGACGGTTGCGAGACGGTGTAATATTTAAATGCTCTGAGCTAAAAAAACTGCATACGTTTACAGTATAAAAAATTACCTCCTTATTTATAAAAATCCTTAAACTGTGTTTATCTAATCAAGATTCGCAGCCCCGTTCTGGAATATTGTAAACGGCACACGACAGAAAGGGACAGCGAATCTTGATTAGTAACACAGTTAGAATATTTTTATGAATAAGGGGTTTATTTTTTTAGCTTTATTACTTTATTACTATGAGTAAATCCATTGTTGAATAAAATGTAAAAATGCATAAAATTAATAGCTTAAAATACAAAGAGATCATTAGGAACGACCTTATAACCTTTCCGATGTACCTCAATAAAATGGCGCGATCTATAATTTGATGCAATAAACCTTTATCTATGAAATGATTTGAGTGATTGCAATTAATGAGATCAGTCATGAGTCACCAGGGGGTCCATTGCTTCATCAGGGTAGCCAGGGTTTCCAATTCAGTCGGATGATTAGGACTGTTGGTAACTCATCCATGGAAATAATATTACCATTACTTAAACCTAAGTCGTCCTTTAGAGCGTCCGTAGCCAAGTGAGTAAATCCTTACTTTTGAAAGTTGCAGCCTATTCAAAAAATAATATTGAGAAAAAATTCAGTCGTCTATTCGAGCCTGTCTCAAATATAAAAAATATTTGCTCTTTGCTTGGCTACTCCAGTCATTCTCAATGGCATTAACATTATTTGCTTTTAGTTTTCGCTTTTTTATAAAAAACCTGGACTTTTGGAAGGTGCAGCCTACAGAAAAAATGCATCCAATCGTAAATTTACCCGAGTGGTATGTCCCTGTTATTCTGTAGCTTGGCTACTCTATTCATGCTCAATGGCACCGCATTCAATCCTCGTTATCATATTGATCACGTCGAAAGCAAGGTTAGAGGGAGCGGTCAAGGGATAGCATCGCATTCACCTCGCTTCAATGACTCATACTGTCTTGTTTAATTATAGGTTAGACTGAAGCGGTCGAAAAGAGGTTGCAAGAGTTGCGAACTCATTGGTCAGAAAGTCACGAGTCAATAGGAATTATCGTTTTTCATAAGTTAGGCACGTTACTTTATGTCACCCATGCACACTCGTAACATCCGAAGAGTCGCAAGTGCGTCGCAAAATTGTTGTCTGTTTATCTGTTATTCGCGCTAATCTCAGAAACTACTGGACAGATTTGAATAAATCTTTTTTTATTTAATAGCTGTTAGGTTTGAGCAACACATATAGGATACTTTAATCCCGGGCAAATGTACGGTTCCCGCGTTATATTCAAATTTTTGCGAAACGAAGTTGCGGGCACCAACTTGTTTATAATATTAGTATAGATATTGAATAGTGAATATTGAATAAGGACATCGTTCTTATGTTTCTCCAAATAGAGAAGCTGCGAGCGAAAACTGTTTACGATAGTCATATCAAAGTATGCATTATATACCACCTATTATGTCGTAATGTTTATGGGTGCCCCACAAGATTACATCAGACTATTTAAGAAAATTATTCATGTTGGGATGGATCAACAATTGATGCATTCGGGCGCTTTCACGAAATGCCAAGTGTAGATATGTTATTTGCGATAAGTTAATACGTCTGTATGTTTTGTTTCATATGCTGTGCATTATACACAATAGTAGTTTAGACACCATTTAAATACTCGTGTTTTTTACAGTGTCTTTATTTCTTTTGTAATTGCTGTTTACGTTATAATTGTACAATTATAATGCAATCAGTTATAGTAAGACTAACCTAATGCTTCGCAAATATACGATTAGAGTATTTGAAAGAGACGGATTGGTGATTTAAGTTGATCATGACTTGCACAGAATTGTCATATTCCAACCAAATGACGTAGATCCGTCAATTAGCAACGTTTCAGTTTCCTCCATGGTACTTTTACATGCAAAGCAGTAGGTTAGTTTTATACTTAAAGTCTAAAATCCTTTTTTTACCGTTTAAACTCTCTTATAACTATGTTACAGGAGTTCATATTTCACCATTGAGGTCCATTTATCTAGTCACAAGTCGTCATACATTCGCTTTCGTTATCGTTATCTGATCGTGTGTCGTAACGTCTGTAACGTATCGTTATTTAGGTGGCCTTGTTTCGATTCTACCGATTCGACTCCGAACACCTGATAAGAGATACGGATCGCCAATCGAATCGGTTAATGAGAAAATCGATTTTAATCAGAGATAATTTTGACATTGCGTTTTCTTCACTGTTATCCAATAGGATTACGGTTTATCATAATTCTTGACCTGCTTTCATATTCTTAAAGTATGTTAATTTTAGGTATTTGTTTCGTGTTCAAGACACTCGCTTATGTCTTTAATGTGCCGCCTGAAAAGATTACAAAAAGCAAATAAAGCTGTATGGAATGCCCAAAGCTATTGTCTTTCCCCAAGATTTTCGGTATGGTTCATTAACCCTCTGTCAAATTTCTATACAAACCGTGATTATCAAAAACAATTCAACATTTTGTTTACAATCAAGTTTTGTATGAAATTGAGAAATTTCATGACAGTGGGCTAATGAGCTAACCACCAATCTAGAGCTAATGCATACTACCTCACTATTTTAGGCGTTCTACACACTTAAGCCGCCGAGAAGCCTTTGGCAAGCGCCTGATTTGAGCAAGCGGGCGCTGATCGCTGACATACTGGTTTAAGTTTTATTAAATTTTTATATTTTAATTATTAAAGTTTTATAGAGCGCTTTAAAATGAGAATACTTTAGAAATTATTCTATATTCTAGCATCCGTAGCTTAGTGGGTAAGACTTTTGGCTCGCATTCGAGAAGGAGCAGGTTCGAACCCCGGAGCAATGAGACATTTTCCGATCTTAAGTCAATATTATGGATGCTCATTGCCGTGGAAGAGCCATGCTTTGGCAGGAATGGGCCGGCTCGACCGGAGTGATACCACGACCTCATAGAAAACTGGCCTGAAATGGCATTGTGCTGTATTTTGTCCAGTGAGTAAGTTTACCAGTGGCCCAACTTTCCTAATCCCTTTTCCCTATTCCCCCCTAAAGGCCGGCAACGCACTTGTGACTCTTCGAATGTTACGAGTGTCCATGGGCGACGGCATTTGCTTTTCATCAGGTAACCCATCTGCTCACTTGCCCCCCTAAATATCATAAAAAAATAAAATTCAATTATGATCAAATGTAGTGCGTCTTTGATTACGAAAATCCTAGTGTACGAATCATTTGCTCCGAGTTAAATCATTACCGCTCAAGTAGTGTAGAAGAATATTCAATGCGAGCTAATTTTTTCATATAAGTATAAATAATAAAAATTTCATTCCTCTTCAATATTTGAACCCGAAACGACTAACAACATACATAACCACTAAACCATCGGTAGCCGAAAACCGCAACGTCAACCATATCGGCTTACACTTTTCTTCACGAGACAATTTCATAGATGACCTAGAGTCTAGACTTTCTATTATATATCTAGGCAACTACCTATATTTAGATTAATGGCGTATAAATAAACAAATACAACTGTCGCTGTATTTAACTTCATATAATTAATATATAAATGTATTAACTTCCTATTATATTCATTTCTTTATGCTTACAATAAAACTAGCTTTAACTTAAACTTTTACGTTAAAAAGCATTTTTATGCAAACTTTTATTCCCGATTTCATTCCTTTGGTGGTAGAAATTATCAGAGGACACCCCCTCCATAATGTGACGTCTCAAAATTTGCCATTTTACACCTAATAATTGAAATCACATTTCTAATTTAAAAATTTTGAGATTTTGACGACGCCCTTTCCCCCCTTTACTAGTGACGTACTTTGTGGATGGTCACTTACTTAACGGTTGTCTATGTCAGATGTATACCTGCATGGCAAATTACAGCCTGATCCGTCCAGCGGTTAAGTTCGTACATTGATAGATCATTGTGCCAGTCAATCCATTCAGTCACCTTTGTGTTTTATATACTTAGAATAGATTATAACATTTTTAAAAATTAAATTATTTTTTTTAGACATCCGCTTGTATCTATCCAACCTCAATATCCAAGTAATTTAAGAGGTATGATCACGTTAAGACCGCATCTGTAGAAGGATTTCCTAACAATCGTCATTTCCTCGCTGTACAAGGCGTGCAAGTGAAAAGAACATGTTTTTGTTTTAATATTTTATAGTTGGAATCTATAACAAGATCGCCGATCAGCTTTCTTGTCCACTTAAGCTGCGTTCACACTCCCGACCTTAAATCCTGACGTTGAATAAATAAAGATTTTGAACTAAAAAAAAAGGAAAACTGGCTGTTGCAAGATTTTGTATTTTAATTTATTTTAATCATTTAATACATAACTGAAATAAAATGGGAAAACTTAACAAATACTAACAAAGTAGTATCCCAGTAACTATTTTATTAAGACATTAACTGCATACTGCAGCCGACACAGTTTTTTGCGAATTCTTTAAATTGAATTTAAAGAATATTGCAACCTAATCTTAATACATTCCAATAAAACTTTTTTAAAAGATATTACAAATTATTAAGAATTCATAATCTAAATATATAAAACTTAAAACTGAATGACTGACTGACGTCGTGCAAAATTTCATCCCGATCTGTCCATTAGTTAAGGCTATCTATCAACGTACAGCCTTAACCAATATACAGATCGGACAAACCAATGGACATAAAATAAATTAAAAAAAAGTACACTACATATGGACATTAAAAATAATGTTATATAACTCGAAAAAAATTTTGGATGAGATCCTTAGTACAAAAACCAAATTTAAAAATAACAAACAAAAGATATGGGCAAAAAGCCAACAAACGACCCTATTTTTACCAAAAAAAAATATACTGATCGGGATAAAATTTTGCACGCAATTACATATTATGACAAAAGCATCCGACAAAAATGGTTTTTATAAATTCTATCCCCCGAGGATAAAAAGAAGATAAAAGTATAGTAGTAAGTTGTATAAAATGCTTTATAATGCAACTAAGCCGAGGGTGAAAAATAGTCATTAAATATTATAGTAGTACCAGTGTGTTCAGGGACTTAGGCACGCGCGCAATCTAGTCAGTTTCTCTGGTCGTCGGCGACGGGCGTGGTCATATTTACTGTAATGGCCGACGTATGATAACGACACAATAACCTCACCATTTCAGAATACTAATACTAATAGGGTTAGCCCTATCACAATATGATATCTACGGAAGAAAGAGGAAATGGCGTATCTCAAAAAGTTCAACTTTACACCAGAGCCAAAAATTACACTTTAAGAGGGCGAAAACAAATTCCACTATTGAATAATTCCGTTTTATACTTGATGATAACTACGAATCCTTTCCATTTTGAACATGGATATTACATTATATTTGTGAGCGTCTGTAGTAGCGAAAACACAATAGCTTAAACTTTTCTCATTAAAAAATCACAAAGATGCCTCTAATTTTTAATTATTTCTTCGTTTCGCAAAACGGCGTATTCGACGGACCCAGTATTTTAACACACGATACAAAATTCTTTTACAAAATTCCTATGAAAGCGTTTTTTTTAATTTTGTGTATTTATCTAATTATTAAAAAAAAACTGTTTTCGCGGCGATTCCGCGTCGTTTTATTTCACCTGGCATATGAATGACGGTCGTAAGTGTAAAGAGAGAAAGTTTTATTTTTTGCTTTATTCGCCCTCTTAAAAAATTAGGAAAGCAAGTTGAAATTTTGAACACATCTCATACTTGATTACACGACCAGTATGTTCAAAATTGTAATTTAATTAGTTAATTTTTTAAATAGTTTTTTAGCTCTGGTGTAAGACCTTTAAACTGTACACTTAGATTTGTGTCACGTGTGTTTGTCTACAATAATTTTTCACAAAATAAGCGATTTCAAACGGTAAACTTTATAAAATCATGAAAATACATAATTTTATGGAGTCGGTTAAAATATGAAAAAAATATTTCCAATTGTTAACTATGTAATATTCTGGTATCTGCATTAAAATCAGTTTAGCCAAATGCGAGATAAACGCAGACAAACATACGTACAGGTCAAATATAGAATCTCTTTTTAGGAATTCAATTAGGATTCCGAACCTTTAAATAACATTTTCACCTAAATATCGCAAAAATCACTTCCAAGTTCTAGTAAATTTTCCTACAATTTTTCAACATGACTAAATATACCCATAGAAGAGACTTCAACGCGAGCAAAGTCGAACGAAAACTCAACAAGTCTAAACTCATCATTATTTGCGTGTCTCACTTAATTTAAATATTCCTCACTCTATTTACATGATGAATAAATGAGAGGTTCCTTGATTACCGGATGGCCACCCGCGAGACGTTTTTGCGCATGCGTGGCTTCCATCAAACGGTTTTTATCTCGTCTTATACGATTTCATCAAAACCGTCGTTCAATTTAGCATGCAGAGTGAGACATTTGGATTATAATGATGAACCGGAGATTCGTAACTGACTCTTAAAAAGAGGAGGTTATATGTGTGATTATATTTTATTCGGGCATTTAAATATTACAAAGTTTGTTTTCACTGAATGTTTTAAGGAATCTTATAACGGGAAGCATATTATTTTCAAAGCGCTCAAACTCATATAAAACAACGTAGTGTTTCTTTTATTTTTAAGGTATTATAATATTTTTTTAATTAAGACAGTAAAACAAGAAATTTAACATTCCTAGAATCATTAATTTCATCCTCGCATTAGGAAATTCCTCGCGAAATATGCAAAGATTTAGTATCGAATAAATAATAAGTGGTCTTCGTTACTGCCCTACAAGCCCATAACTGGGCTTATTGTCCAGCTCTATGACAGGTACACAGCTATTCGTTCCCGTTACAGCCGCATTCAATTAAGCTGCGCGGGCGCATTACATTTTAAAACATTAAGATTTCCGAGCGCCTTTTATTGTGCGCTATCTACACTGTTAATTAACGAATAAACTCAGCAGAGAGAATACTTGATTAATCGATATGAGGCAGGGTAACGTGGGTTTTTCGGTAGTCCAATTTAAACCGACTCAAAAAAGGAGGAGTTTTCTTAATTCAACCGCATACATACACACCATGTAAGTCAAAAATGGCAATTTTTTAGCAGAAAGAAACGATGGATTGAGTTTTGTATAGATCTAAATACTAATACTTGCTCAAAATCTTTAAACATATGTTTTAAAAATATATATTAAACTTTTAATACACTTTATAACTGCCTCGTAATAAACTATGCAGCATACGGGCGACAATTTTTAGATGAATAGTACTCACAAACACTCTATACTTATACTAATATTATGAAAAAAAAGTGTATTCGTTTGTCTTGCCTTTACGCCCTAATGATGACAGTAACTTAGTTGAAAACATGAAATGTAAAATAGCCTTATAAAGTTTTATAAATATATGTCTTGTATATGTAGTAATGAGATTAACTAAGCGTAACAAATAACAACTGTGAATGAGCGCATAGCCTACTGACAAATTGCTGTGCAGTTTGGCGGGCTATTTAAAAATGTTAAATTATAAGTTTTAATAAAGTTATTTTTCTTTTCATTCTTCGTGTTTAGTTTTGGAAAAACATAATGTTAACTAAATATTCGTGTTTCACGCCATTACACTATTTTGTTTATTTATTCGACGAGATTAAACTATTTTTAAAAACAAACTATAGTTTAGTAGATTATTTCTAGAATTTTTAGCTGAAAAATCTAGAACCGATCTACTATAGTTTGTTTTTACATTCTTTTCTCGACAACGAGCTTACAACCATTATGCCGCCTCAGATTTCATGTTATGAAAGCCTTAAGCCCGAGCTTTTGTCGTAATTTTTCGGTTAAGGAGCCAACAAACAAAATATCATTTTTATGTTACACAACTTATCGGAAGGATAAGGAAAGGTCGTCTGCATTTAGTGAAGCGAATCGTCGAAACACATTCGATGGAAGACCACGTTAAAACATTCTACTACCATTCCCGTATCATAAAAGTCTTCACCGCACGAAGTTAATGCTAAAATAAATTTACCTTTATAGTCCCGAAATAAGTTCAAGTAGTTAAATGTTTAATTTATTGATTTTTAATAAATACAAAGTACATTTCGAAATTAAGTAGTGATGTAAGCTCGTCGGTGTCTGTGTGTCGTTAATTTAACGTTTCAGAAGTTTTCTCTATACAATCTTGTAAACGAATTAGTTACGTAACGTCTGAACGTATTTTAATGCCCAAAAAGTAATCCGAGTTTTTACCCGACTGCGCTCTGGCACATATTTATTTAAAAAAATCAGCTATTTTGATATTTTAATTTTTTTTAACGTAATCAGTGTCACTTGCGCTATTAAGACAAATGTAACGATACCTCATACGTGAAAATCTATCAAGGTGTTCAGGCTGCAGAGCATGCCAAACAATTACACATACATACATACATACTCTAAACATGTATGTATAGTACTTACTCGACTCCTTACTTAAAACTGATATTAGTAAATCAACATTTCTACGGCTGGTATTCTTTAATGTACATGTAAAAATTTTTTTTGCCGTGGAAGAGCCATGCTTCAGCACGAATAGGCCGGCTCGACCGGAGTGATATCACGGACTCACAGAAAACTGACGTGAAACGGCGTTGTGCTGTTTTTCGTTCTGTGAGTGAGTTTATCGATGGCCCAACCTCCCCAATCTTTCTATCCCTATTCCCTTCCCCTAATTTCTTTTAAAGGCCGGCAACGCACTTGCGACTCTTTGAATGTCACGTGTCCATTGGCGACGGCAGTTGCTTTCCATCAGGTAACCCTCGTTTGCCTTCTAAATATCATAAAAAAATATCATCTTTACGACTGTGATCGACAGGCGATCTTCGATCTTTACAACCGCTTTTCATTAGGGACCTCGTGACATGTCCTTGTCGGTTGAAAAGAAAAGGTCATAAGGACATCATAAATCATTGACAGCTGCTATTAGTGGGGTCATAATAATTTGATGCGTTGCGTCGTTGAAAATACGCATTATTTGCCGTATAGCTCTCAGTTAGATGCAACACGCGTAGTACCGGAGGAGGTAACGCACCGCTTGAATTCCCCTCTCTCCTGATTTCACGACTATTATTTCATCAAAACATTCTTCTCGTCAAAATCATTTTTTTGACGCAAGGCCACGCCTTATGCGTGGATGCTGTGGCATCACACCTATACATCGCAAAATATGTACGTAAAATGCCGGAGTAACGCCGTTGTGTTAACGCATCGCAAGTCGACGAATGAATATGGCCACGCATGCGATATTAATGATCTAGTCGCGTATAAATAAAATTCACGCTTTTGAGAAGAAAATTTATTTAAATTGATGTATTTTTAACGACATAATTATTGGCTGGATAGAAGATGTGGAGCGATTACGCTAAGCTGTTCGGCACCTTTAACATTTCCCAAGAAATTTATGCTCATGTTTATCGCTTTTGATGTTTTATTAATTACATGCGAAAATAATTAATTCAAGAATCTCACGTTTTTTTGTCTATTTTCAATGATTATGTTAATTTATTCGAATCTACATAATTTTACTGTGTCCGATGAATATCTATTAATTGAGTAATTTTACGTAAAATATAAAAAACTCTTTTCACTTAAATTCACGTTGAACAGTTAAGCGTTGTTTACACGACTGTTAACATAAATAAAGCAACAAAATAATGAGCAATGTAGAGAATGTTAACAGGCGTATCGTTGCCAATGAAAAAGTGGGCAATGAAAATAAGTGGGCAATGAAAATGAGTAGTTTTGAGGAGCCGTCGTGGACGGGCGTTTAATTGGCCGCCCAAATGGGATGGGTATGTTAAATCTACCGCGAGCGGCCTCTTCAAAGGAACGTTGTGGTGCGGACACACTGAATTGTTTACATAAAACTAATGAAAGTTATAATTAACTTTTTTTGAAATAGTTTTGATTGCTTTGCTAGCTTATGAACTGGCAATCATAATTCCGATTTTTACATATTTCTACTCCTTTGTCTCATTTATTCTTTTATCTGTAACCTAAATTCTATACAACAGATCACTTGATAAACTCTTTTGTCTATTTATACCAAAGTTGCGTGCAATTTCAACTTAATTAAAAAGTAATGTCAGAGAGATTTCATTTTTTAAGTCCGTCTATTGTTCGTTTGCACCTATTTTCATTTTGAGTCTACTCATAATATTATTTAACTGATTTTAAACTTACAATTAATATCTCACAATTTTTTGCAGAAATCTTAAGGCTCAAAGTCTTCTCGTGTGAACACACCTTAACACTTAAACTTGATACAGATTAGAGGTGACGCGGCCGTGCAGATAATTGTAATGGCAGCCTGACATCCCCGACTCACGCTTGACCGATGGGCTTTCACTTATGTAGAAAGTGTATACCGTGCCAGATGAAATATAACACCTCATTTATATCATCATCAGACTCAAAAATATTTCGATGAAGGTTACTGTGTGGGCTTTGTGACAGATAAAAAAAACATACTATGCAATAACAAAAACAACCTCTGTGGCTCAGTTGGTAAGCGCGTTGGTAGCTTAAGTTGGGGTAGTAGGTTGGAATGTCGCCTACGGAACAAATGTTTTTTAATGTTCCTGGTTCTTGAATGTATATTATATTATATGTATGTCATATAATAAAAATCTTAAATATGTGTATAGTATAAAAATATTAAATATATTTCCGCTGTCACCCGCCACACAAGTGTAAAGCGTCCATAGAAAGAGAAAAGAAATAATGCTAAAAATGCAAAAATTTTGCCTTCACGCTAAAACGGCTCTATTTTAAAAAATTAGGTGTGATAATATTTTAAAGGTCGAGTAATAACATAAGCACAGCTTGTGGCTTAGCTCAGCTGCTGGTAAAGCCTTAATTTATAAACGTCGCAACGATAGGGCACGGGCGTGCTATCGCTTGTTGTCAATCGACTGTACCAAAAGAAGGATTATGTTTCTAAATCTTTATTAAGACTATTTACAATATAACGCCTCAATTGCGTCGTATTTCCCACTATTTCACATTGAATAATTGTTATGAAACATCACAAATATTTTTCTAAAACGTTTACAAACAATTTTATTAGTTTGTTTAATATATTTATTAGTTTCCGTAATGTGTAATAAAAGTAATTCGCACTGGGAATCGGATGTCAGCCCGGAAAGGAGACGTCCGGTCGATTATATGTTAATTATAAGAAGATGAGAGTTGCCCAAGTTCCTCTTTCGATATAACTGTACCTACTGCTGGACCTTGGCTTCTTCCTGTCGCATAACCGAGTCTAGACAAAACCAGAATAAATAACCTAATTTCGATATACGATGTTCACAAATCCGGTTCGCCAAGTTTTGTCTATCGCGCGGAATCCTATGTCCCTCCTCGGGACGGACGATGACCATACCAAATTTCAGCAAAATCGGTTTCGCGGTTTGGGCGTGAAGAGCTATCAGACAAACACACACTTTCGCATTTATAATATTAGTATGGAAATATGGTTTGGCGAACTCATAAGTTTTCTTGTTTTTGTCGGTCGCCTGCTGCGTAAATCGGACAGCCATCTTTAGGGTTACGCCATTACAAAGTAACTGTTGCGGTCGCTAAGCTCTTTTGGTCTTGGATTTGGTTTCTTTTCTTTGCTTGGACAACTTTGATAAGATAAGAGACTGTTTAAGACTAGCCTTTTTAGAAATGTCTCTCAAATGGCTCACTTCAATATGACAGAATTTTAGTAGTAGTGTAGAGCTCAATGCCTTGATCTTAATCGTTTCAACATCGTTTTTGAACTACAGAGTATATCTTCGCTTTCTTTTTTTTGACAAGACCGTAGCTACTGTAAGATGACCTTTGCTATGTAATGGCATAGTATAAATACTTTTAGTCGACCACTTTCAAACTAAACATACTGATCGGTTGCACGAGCGCATAAGCACGGTCTCAGATATGTCGTTGTTACTTCGCGAGTTTTTTTAACTTTTTTTTTGTGTTATGAGTTTGATTTCAAAAACGCGATTAAGTTAGCCGTGCCGCCGGGCGATGAAATTATAACTCAAACTGAAATTCTTTATTCAAAAAACCAGGCAAAATATATCACGTCGTTTAATCCCAAGATAAGTTAAACATGTATTATAGCAATCAGACAATAGTCAGACATATTATTCACTTAAATGTAACACGCAAATTTATAGATTATTAGCTGGTATGTATAAAAGTGTTTATAAATGGCTGCATGTTACTAGTCTACCGGCTAGCTGACGCTGCGCCGGGCAGCCCAGATTAAAGAAGACTCTTACACTACTGTATATTATGGTTATATTATTAAGCAAGGCCGAAACGGGCAGCGGTCGATTGGACATATGATGCACGATACGTCACTCTTATTACTATCACTAATATCAGTTTTCGATCACGCTTGATCTCTGACCCTCGATTTCGGCTACCGTGAGCACGATTTTATAAAGCAATCAAATGTAAACTCTAAACGTCCACTATAAAGTTTAAAATGCAACGAATAAATAAAAGCTGTCGGTGCCTTTGATGTCATCGTTAACAATCCAAGATTAATATATTATAGATATACCCTGTTGTTAGGCGTTTGGAATATTAAATAAACATTTTACATCCATTCATATGTAAATGTTGACGCGTGGTAAAATTATGTAAATAAGGCACGAAGCGCCATGTAGTTTATTGGCAGCTGGTTTTTGTGGATTTTACGATGTTTCTCACAATATTATCTGATCTAGATCAGCGGAACTTGTGACTTTTTTCGTCGATTTTTTTTGTTTTTTTCCCATCGTTTTGTTCCCATGATTTTTGGTACCGCCGTATAAGGTTTAATTTAGTTTTTAAGTAGTCTATTGCTGTTTCAAGACATTGGTATACGTAATACAAAACTTATCATCGTCGGAAGTTTTTCTGACGATAAATATAAAGTCAACTTTTAATGATAAGGAATCAAGATGTTGATCTCAAAGGCCCGAAGATACGATCGCTATAAAAAGAATCTTACTAAAATTCGGCCGGACAAGGAGCAAAATGCTTATTAATTAACATAAATAAATTAATTTCCTTAATAAGTACATACATTTGTGTCATCACATTTGAGTTTTAAACAGAAGCCTCATTATACCGAATAAGGCTTCCGTTTTTGTAACTGGCTAAGTGACATTTATATAGTATTGAGTTTCGGAATTTTAATTTTAGCGGTAATTCTTCCGTCAGTGGGGATACTTCAATATAATTCAATGTATTACAAATCGCAGTGTAGACATGCTCTTACAAAAGGGAATACGTGATTGCCAACGCGCGAGATCATTTAAGTGACTAAAATGTCACTTTATTTACTCAAAACTATATTAAAACAAAAAGCAGTGGAGTTAGACACTTAATGGTTCAATGTTTGTTTCGTCTCTTTCTTTAGATATAACAATAAAAAATCTGCATTTCCTGCTGTTGACTCAACCTGCATTACATTTTAATGTCCGATATAAAACATTTAATGCCGATCCGTATTTTTACGTTAATTAAAACTCTCTCTTTTTATCAATTGCTTTATCGGCACATAATCCTTTATAAAGTTACGACGTTTCGAATCAGAGGCCTTACTCCGTAACCATTTTGCTGAAATTTGGTATGTAGATACTTCAAGTCTTGGAAAACGGATAGGATACTTTTTATCCCGGATAAAAATTACGGTTCAAGTGCGAATTGGGCGGAACTGAGTTTTTTCCTCCTAACATAATCAGGGCTTGTTTTTTGCTATATTATTTTGTGTTGTGGCTTTTGGTTGGCGCAACGAAGCGTCGGGCGTCTTCTAGTATCTTATTCATTTATTTATTTATTATCAATCGATATAAATATCTGTAACGTTACTTAAAACTACCACTTATACGAATTTGAACATTAATACTTAACTTATCTCGAGGCTAATTGCTCACTCGAACCTTCCCGTAGTTTTGTGAAACACTTTGCATACGATCACAAGATCTAGACTTGCGACATTCCCAGCAAAAGAACAAGGCTTCGTTTTAATTTCAAACGGTATTTTGTAATGGCGCACGTTAAATGCGCCACATTAAAGTGTTCTTCGAATTTCTGGCGTGGATGTGAATTCGCTAAAAATATTTACAGCCGAACTCTGTTTTGAAAGTTGGTTAAAATGTATTTTTATGAATATAAAGTTTTTTCTTGTTTTTTAAAAATTTTATTATGAGGCTCAGTTTAAGGAAGAAAATCGTCTTTTTTTGCTCTACGCTACCACAGACGACGACGACAGGGGCGCTAGAGCAATGTCGATAAAAAATGAAACCTATAGCCTAGGTCATGAAACATTTTATCGAGCAAAGATAATCTCGTTCTCGGTTAATGACGGTGGTGGACAAACGGCGTAAATGGCATACTGCCTATACGTCCATCATTACCAGAATTCGCAAAGTGCAAGGCCGCTACCGTGAGGTCGTCTTGTGCAAACGTTACCGTAAACCACACTCTTTACCTCCATTCCCAAAATTTTTGCCTTTTCTTCATATTTAACGGTGAATTATAAGGTAACGTTATCTCAGAATCTCTTTGAATGTTAACGGAAAATAAACCCAGGCTATTTCGAAGAATAGTATAAATGTGACATTTTAATACTTTGAATCATATTTTGCATCACCTCGCCTTACTTCGAAATAAAATTTTATTCAATTTTTTGCTTTATCTTAATAATATTAATTGTTCATACTTTTTAACGAAAGCAAAGGTACCCTACGTAGCTGTGATTCCGTTAATAAAATATAACAAAAGTAAGTGATTATACTTTAGGATGTGTGTCCCTTACATCGAGTTCATTACGAAAGCGCTTAAAGCAAATCACAAAATATTTTCTTTGCTTTCAGCACTCACTGATCTCTATATAAGAGACACGTAAAAATCCTTAAGTTTTATCACTTTTGATTCAGCCGGTATAGCGCCTAGAAGCATCAAAGTCTCGATGCATAAAACCATGTAGCATTAAAAATCCACGTGGCTTCCGTACGGCATAAATCAATGCGAATTATTTATGCGCATAATAAGTTCTCTGCATTTCTTCAGTTAGTTATCGGCGCGCGATTTTGTCGTTAGCACAACCGGCATAAGGATGTTTACAGACTTTGCGACAGGCTAATATTAAAAGACTTAGGGCCAGTTTCACCGCTTACGCGATGCAATGATGATGAGATGCAAGTTTATTTGAGAGATTTTGTGTGGAGAATCAAAGACTAGGTTGGCCAATCTGTCAAAAATATATTCTGTGAGGTGTAAATGTTTCTTGGTAACATTACTAGGTGTGTACTAAGGTACAGTTTAGTACGTCTTGTATGCCTAGGACCTACACATTTTTAATATAATTGTTAGGTGACCTTTATTGGCTTCGAGCTGATATTGAATGACAGTTGGAAAGAACCCAAATTGAAAACAGTAATAGTAGGGGACTTTAAGTTTCCCTGACGTTTATTATTCAGAGCCCGGAAGAATATGGGAACCTTTTAATAGAATACCTTCGCATCGCATCGTATGTACTCACCCTTAGCCATTGAGTCGCGGTTTCATCGTTACCGGTATTAATCGGTATAAAATATAGCTGTTTGGCTACCGTACATTAATAATAGACCTCTGTTACTTTAATATCTTTGTCAAATTAAACGGCTCTCGAGTATTCCATCACTATTTATTGCTAGAGTGTTCTAGAAACTGTATAATTGGTACTAGGATCGAGCTTGTAATGACTATGGTTGAGTTTATTTACGAACTTACATTTAAGTTAAATTAAGTGGATATGTTTTTATTTGTCTCCCTTTTTAAATTATTCGTGTTATAATGCCTAGCCTGCCTAGCAGACAAAAATATTTTTACCATTCGTTTTTTTATCAGTTGAAAATAGCCCAGGCTACTTAAATTACTTCAAAATGGCCAGTTTACAAATGAGTTATTACTCGTTACAAACAGACATCAAGGAAGGCAAAAAATGTCATTTTATGCTTTTTGAAAAAACTAGACACTGCCTTTTTTGTCACACAGTTACCGCTCCCAAACAAAAGCTGTAGTCGGTAACGATGATAATGATGATTAAAGTTACATCATTGGCCACTCACAAAAGTATTTATATTGGCGGAAATCGTACAATGTCGGACGAATATATTTAAGTAATGACAATAAACTGTATCAAGGTAGTTTTGAGGAAACGGCATCAAGTTTCGAAGCAACATCGCTTCCACGAAATATATTTTTTATATTATATCTACATGCCGAGAAGAGACATAAAACTTAAGACAAAAAAAGGTTTGACTCAGCAAACTTTTTTTTTGTTTTAAGTTTAATTGTGCATCGTTACTACTAACCGTTAATTTAATAATGGCACTATTGTGTGGAAAATTTTGTGCTTTCAATGTCCAGGATTAGAATAGCCTTGATTCCTCAATAACAGTTATGTTTTGTTTATAAAATACAAAAAATCATTCCATTTCAGACCATTGATCCGTAGTGTTAGTAACAAAACAATTTACGAAATAAGGAAGCAAATTAGCAAAATAGTCACCTGATGAAAAGCTACTATAATACTAGTATTCTGTATTCTGTGCTATTGTCCTGAGCACTCGCTATAGTAATTGTTTGCAAGTTTAACTCTTAAGAGTAACTGTTTGCAAGTTTAACTCTTAAGAGTAACTGTTTGCAAGTTTAACTCTTAAGAAAGAATATGCTCCTTCTTGATGGTCTGTAAGTAGTATAAGTTTGGTTGTTAGAATTCGTATTAGGATTATCTATTCTATGCATATAATAAAACGGAAAAATTTGAGTGTCTGTACATTTAACATTTTTACAAAATAATTAATGTGGGGATGCCAAGGATTTGGATTGTCTGTTTATCTGTTTGTTTGCGCTAATCTCGGGAACTACAGGACGGATTTGGTTTTTTTTTGTTTAATAGCTATTAAGTTCGGGCAACATATAGGATACTTTTTATTCCGGGGAAAATGTATGGTTCCCGCGTAATATATACAAATTTTTGCGCAACGAAGTTGAGGGCACCAACTAGTATTGTAATATCTCAGCATGGTATGCCTTAAAATCAACAATTAATTATTACTGATTAGGATGATTATTGTTATTATTAACAGCCGAGGGACACCCACTGCTGGCCAAAGGCCTCCCCTCTTTTCTTCCAGACTTCTCTATCCTTTGCTATATTTCGTCACTCTTTGTCTGCATTGTCTAGTTTGTCTCACTGCGCTGATGATGATGATGAACGTAAAATGTATCAAGTGATCTCACGAAGCGGTCCGTCGTCCGGACCGGGTGTAGTTCACACGCACGTCGGATATGACGACTCGCTAACGACATCGCCTTCCGATAAAAATGTCGTTTGTGTTGTAAATCGTTGCATAAGAAAGGCCCTTCTCTTTACTTTAATTGAACTATTTTTTTTTTATGTAACTCACCGAGAATGTAGTAAAGGAATAAATTAAATTATCGAAACTGATATTTTTTTATTGTTTTCAAAAAGTACAAAACTTTAAGAATATAACATAACGAGTATGTGACATTGAAATGATAGTTTTACATTTTTGTGACGGATAATCCTAAAAACAAGAAACCTTACGTTGGTACGGTTAAGCTCGGAGTTAAGTTTTTTTTAGTTAAGTTTTTTTGCCAGCTGCTGAAATTCCCACGGGATTGAAACTGCTAGCAAATGTTCGTTTTTGAGACATTTTGTTTGATTGATTCTGTTTATCAGAAATTAGGAATTCGTATTATGTACGTGAGATTGGAAAATTCATTGTATATATTTTATCTTTTACAAAATTTTATCAAAATCCGTTCAAAATATCGCACCTTTAATCATAAAAAGTAGTAAATCAAATATCCCGTTGTGGAAAATTGTCACTAAAGCTCGACAGCTTTAATTGCAATTTCCCACAAGGGATTTCGAGTTACTTCGTTTTATGATTAAAGGTGTCATATATTTCGTTTTGATTGATGGACAAACAGCTCAACACACATTTATAATATTAAGTTTGGTATTTACCAAGTCTAAATAAACATAGTGTAGTTAATCACACCGTTTACTAGTCACAACTTGCCATTTGGCGAACGAAGCCGCAAGCAACTGTAAGTGACCTATTACAATACCCAGAAGTTAGTCTTTGTTCCTTCATTAACTGAGCCTAGTTATGACATACGTACGGACACTATTAATTGTTCAGCAACATTGTTTTAGGCGTAACGCAGCCTTAACCTACATCAATAAAAGAGTAACACCATTCTGTCGTATCAATCTTCGGTTGACGATTAATAACATCGGAATCTCCCATTGTATATATATGTGGCGATACACACAGACAATACGGACAACGAACGAAAGAGACTATTTTATTTCTTTTATATAAAAAAACGATCATTCTTAATTTCGAAATTCATAATCATGTTTATTGTTTCATGTTAACAATGTTTCTAAATAAAAAACCATGAGTTAATTTTTAGCTCTATTTATTAGTGTTTTACATAAATATAAGAAAGATATTATAAAAAATCTCATAACACAAAAAATTACACGAGTTTGCAATTAGAATATTAAAATCACATATATTTTTTTTTACAATTGGTAGATTTATTTGAAAATATTGTAGATATGATTTGTATGCTCGTGTACTTTACATGCAAAAGTTAATTGAATATTTTTTTAATAACAATTACTTACGATTAGTACTTGTACAGAATACTATAGATATAGGTGGTATGTTGGCTTTCTATACATGTCAGCCTTGTGTATCGCTAACGCACTAATCGCGCCCGCAAATTGTTTGTACCTTTGTTCGTGTAAGAATGGGATTGAAACAAAATATATCTCGTTACACCATTTGTTACGCGGCTCATACGATTTGTTATAGAATGTCATATGAATCGGCTCGTTATTTTTTCGTATTGATTTGTTACATAAACACTTCGTTATTACTGTCAAACAGATAAGAATTGAACGAAATCGCCCCACAAACTGTAGAAAGCATGGAGCAACTTGTGAATAGGTTGTGCGTAGGCGTGATGGTCCTATGACCATTCCTATCCGCTGTTGCGACCGCTCTCAGATATTTAATTAATACTTAAGTTTGATCTAGCTTAGATTAATAAAAAAACTCCGCAAATTTACTGTAAAAATACTATAAAAATTATTAGATAATAATATAAACGCGCGGAGGTTGGGCCCTTACATTTTAAATGACAATTTACATTTAAGTACATTTATTACATGAATATGTATTTTGTATACCTCTACTCCATTTGTTTCACCCAAACATTTCAGGGTTCGCAAACATTTGGCAACAGTTCAAAGATCACGCAATTAATTTCCAAAGGCGATTTGTTCGGTTGATCACGATGCGACTGCGGTCTTGTTGCCCAATGGTATCATAGAATAATTGTCATTGAGCACATTATCGCATTTCGACATAGAAAATTTTTGAGGACGTTGGCCAATTCTGAATCAGATTGTGATTGAATAAAGTTTTGCAACGTGTAATTTTTTTAACAACTGTTATTACGGTTTTGGGCATATTGCCTTAATTATAACGAGTATAAACAAGATTCATGTTTTAATATTCATCGCAAAATTTATGTCATGTACAACGACTTGATAGAATTAATTTTCGATTTAATAATACAGTTTCGATGCTTAAGATATATTTATTCAGATTTTTAGTAGAATATAATATAATAAATTATTTTTTTCTAAATCTGAATCTTAATAAAATGAACTAAATCACATAAAAAATATTTACAATTTAAAAAAATAAATGATATCTTAATATTAATTTTTAAATTAAAAATCATGTATATTTAAAACGTTATCATGTATTATAAATAATGCCCCTAATTAGCATCTACAAAGACATGGATTTGTAAACTTATCTAATGTTAACATAATATTTAAACGACCGGTAAAAACACCTGTTGTGAAAACACGAAAGCTTGTCATAACTGAATCACGACTTTTGCGAGACTCTCTACCAGTTTCTACATAGAGATTATCAGCTCAGATCTATGCTCAATTATGAATGAATTATGATTTAATCAAAATGTTTACAACAACTGGTATAAATAAAATGCTGGTTTTTTAATATGAGCTTTTCAGTAAGGGAGTTTTGAGGTACTCGCTATATATAGGTATATAGTAAAGAAACGGAAAGTAAGTTACGTATAGTTTATTAGTGTTAAACATGAATTAATATTATAAAATTCAGAGCCTTAATTTTATATACTCAAGTGTATATTTTCTAGCTGCTATATAGCTTAATTTTGACGATCATTTCTCATTGCAATTATTCAATAATTTACTCTCTGACCATTACAATTAGAAAGCATTAGTTTTTCTCTTAAAATCACAATATATGTAAATACGAGAAAAAAACGACCACTGGTATATCTTCTATTTTATAAACACTAAACAGTTTATGAACGGTAAGGTTCGTTAGCGGAATCCATAAATGTATTGATTCAGTAAAGCACTGTTATCATCGACAGCACTAGTTTATCAACCCATTAAGCTATAATTGTGTCTATTGTTTCAGAGTACACCGCCAAGCTGTCTACCGCCGATGAGCTGGTACCCCATCACGGCCCGCCGATAATAGGTAAGGTAAATATAGACTTAAGCACAAACAATTGATAAGAATTAAGTTAAAGATAGAGTTGTGAAGTGACGAGCGAAGAGGATGCGCGACGGCTGCGATCCTCGATGCGCACGCGCAGCCAACAAACGCCGACTTACAAACATACATTTTTACACACTCACTTAGCTCGCTCTCACTAGCTTAATTAACATACAAAATAATTATACTATATTATTATAATATACTACATTATTCCAGGAAAAAATTGACGACCTCTGTGGCTCAGTAAGAAAGCGCTTTGGTAGCTTAGGCCGGGAGCTTCAATTCCGCCGACGAAATTTTTTCAATGTCTCCGGGTCTTTGATGTATATTAGGTATATATGTGTAGGTAAAGCATTAAATATATCTCCGTAGTCTGGTACCTGTAACACAAGTCCCTCAGGTACTGCACGGGACCAAACTGACGTATTTATGGAGTAAGCTTTGACAGTGGTATCTCAGTAATTGTTATGTATAGAGTACTAAAGCTGTTACTTAACACTTGCGAGCCCTCGCTCCTAGCAGATAACAAGTAAAAGTAATATTAGATAACAAGATTTATTTATAAAAGATCCCAAGCTCTAGCTCGGAGCACGGATGTGCGGAACCTTTTATTTGAATACGTCAAAACAAAATATTGTGAAAAATCTTATATTGTATCAAAAATTAAATAAAAAACATTTAAACGTGTCAAATCTTTTGTGGGTAATATACAACATTATTAAGCTGGGAGAGAGCCATGTTTCGGCACGGATAGGCCGGCTCTGCAAAAACTGGCGTGAAACGACATTGTGCTGTGTTTCGTTCAGTACGTGAGTTTACCGGTGACCCAACCTATCGCTCCCCTATCCTATCCCTATTTCCCTTCCCTATTCCCTCATAAAGGCTGGCAACGCATTTGTGACTCTTCGAGGGTTACGAGGACGATGGTAGTTGCTTTCCATCAGGTAGCTTGTCTGCTCGCTTGATCCCCAATATCAATAAAAAAACATTATAAATATAAACTCTCGTAATAATCATTTGATATAATGTGTTGTATTTTTATTCTCTCAAGAACGGTCACATCAGTCCAAACCACATGTTGAGGCTTTGTTTGGCGGTAATATGATTTTAGTAAATTTTGCCGTCAAATTTACCTATCAGATAGGGATTGTGATGTCAAATTGAAACTAGTTTATTCCGGGCAGCTAGTCTATTATAACATAGAGTTTCTTCTGTAATATCTGTTGAAATAGACTTCTTGTTCGAGTAAATCGACTCGAAATAATTACAAAGTTGTACGGTCGAGATAAAATGGATTAAAGGCATGGCGGCTTATGGTATATAATAAGCATTAAGGTGGTCCGCTCCTACACGCCCTGACCCGAGGCAGCGATTAGCTACTAAATACAACTACCTACAACTTACACAAAGGATTTACAATGCTAAACGAATTGATTATGCTAAAATGGAAATATTACTATGAAATTGTAATTTGATCAATAGGAGTGGCTCTTTAAAGTATTAAAATCTGATTATAATAACTTTAGTTGCTAGAAAAACTTAGATGGTCCGATTCGGTCACAAAAAAAAATAAATGGTCCAAAAAATAAACTTAAAGACCAAAAATGTATAATAATAAAAATGGTGCGTCATAACATAAAATGTTTACGATACCTGATAACACTAAGTTCTACGAACGTCTGAAATCTCAGTTATTTAAGCGTTTAGCTATCAATTATATCACTCTTGTGATTAAGTATGTAGTAAATAACCATCCATATGCCCGCTATGCGCCGTAAGTTTATGCAGATTCGATAATTTATACGTTCTCACCACACGAACTCGACCGAAAAGGAAGAGAGCCAAAATTGTACGGAGTATCGCCACTACATTTCCTAGAAGCAAAAACCAGTCGATGCTCCAGTTTGAGAAATTTCTAATGTTAATTGGTCGTTTTATGGACAGGAGGATTTAAGATGCAATTAAGACGTATAAGTGTTTTAATGGGAGATTAAATATGATGCGTGAAGTAAAAGTTACGCGAAAAGGCGGTTTGTTTGATGGTCCAAAGCGCAATTTTTAAGTTGACTTGGACTTAATAAATCTTACTGATTAGTCAGTAAGATTTATTAAGTCCAAGTCAACCTAAACGTTGAACTTTTACGTAAAAGATTAAGATAAGCTCACCAGAGGCTCACAACATCTCTACACCTCATTCCCTATCTCTTTTCTCGTTCTCAGTCCCCGTAGCCTATTCCTTCATCACAAACGCAACGGCAACGCACTTGTAGTGCTTATGCTTTGACAACTGTCTATAAATGACGACAGTCGCTTTCTATCAGGTGATATGTCTACTCACTTATCGTTTTGATAAAAATCCACGACCTCTAATTGTAAATACGCTGGACTGACGCTAATAATTATAAGCCTAGCCTAAGGCAATTTGATATGCGGTATTTTGGCGCTGATGGCAGTGACGAGCGGGAAAGGAACTTATGAGTTTTACATATTACACACTTTTTTAAAATTTTTTATTAAACACTTGTGTTATGGCAAAAATTTTACTTGTGTTTTGTAGTTTACCTATAAACTTCCACCACTTATTTAAACACAAACTATATAAACAAAAATACGAAATAACAAACACGCTTTATTTCGTCAAACTTTTAGTTAAACACTTCGTAAATAAAAAAAACGAATTAAAACGATTAAGCGGCCATTTGCAAATTATGTCAAATTTACTTATTTTGCCACTCGTTTCTCAAATCGTCTCGGTAAAGAGCTGTCATTTCAGAGGTAATCGGCAGTCCAGCGTATATAATAGAGGTCATCGTAAAAATCCCATATTATGTTGAATAATCGATCGTAATCGAATTGAATCCTACAAAGTACAGTCGCTATCAAAATTGTTGTTAGTTTCCCTTTTCTCCCCGAGTGTCGGGCACGCGACTATCGGAAGGCAGCTGCTTTCATCGATCCGCTTGTTCCTATACAATACTAGTTCGTGGCAGAACCAGTGGTAATATAGATAAGGCTACACATTTTGACGACTACTCACCAGTCTGTATTTATGGGTTACAATATATTGAGAACAGAAGCCATTGTTTGCGTTGGTTATGGAGACGGATTTGATAAAATATCTTGGATACTACTAGCTGCAATGTTAGGGGGAATACCGTACAAAAAACTAAAAGAATTTTGTATAGTACGTTATGTAATTTCGGATAGTGTTTGGCGTTGACATATTCCGACCAAATGATTTATGAAAGTCAACTGGCTCTCACAACAAAACATATTATCGGAGTGTATTCCTGCGAAGCATCCGAATTTTTCTGAACAAAAATTTGGATAACTTGCGTCTGGTCTAATTTTCGTAAGGCAAACCGGGCACTTGTTGAAACACTTGATAGGTAGGGATACCAATAAACGGATTTTTGCAGTCTTTGGTTAGTTTGCCCTATATCGCTAGATTTATTAGTTCGTTAGTTTTGCATGTACCATTATTAGCGTTTAGCCAATGATTTCGTTCGTCAAGACATGTCACAACATGTCCTAAAACCACTTAGGCCGCTGAAGCCTTGATAAAGTCGTGCAAAACTCTCCTAGTTACACATAAATTACAAATTAAATGCATGTTTTGCATAGGACTTATCTAACGATGTATTATGAAATCCCTTTGAAATGTCCCTGTTACACATATTACGCACTTCCCTGTGTGTAATTTTAGTCTTGTATTTAAATTAGTCAGTTATTTTCACCTAAAAGAAACACTGGAGATCATCCTTATGTTCTTTGAATGCCTCATCAATCCAAATTCTTACTACGAAATGTACCGAATATTCCCTGAAAATAAATGCCTGTCTGAAATAAAAATATGGTTTTAGAATTATCATAAATATGATACTTATATGAAAAGGAAATATATTCAAAGAATTCCTAAGGATAAATAGAATATTATTCTACAGATAAATAAGTAATATTTTATCTTTGTATCAATTAAAATACTCTTTTATCGGTAACACCGAAATAAACCTTTGGAACCCCACATAAAGTCATCGGAGGCGTCAAACCACGTCGAGTACGGTAAAATATATGAGTATGCAAATGTGCTGATAAAAGAAGGCAATAATATGCTAAACTAACGACGCAGGAGTACCTCAGGATTACTAGAACTTGTTTAATAGAGCAGTTTTCGATTTTAGTAATACCAGTCCTAGCTGCGAACAGGGTTACCAGATGATAAAAACAAATTCAGAAGAATAGGCCTGCTTTCTATTAAAAAATCCTGATTTTTTTTGTAGTTAAATGTTTCTTACAAACCATTTAACTAAGTCATGTTATTTTCTTTTTTGACACGTCAAATCTTTTAATTTACCGTATTTGATGTCAATCTGAAAATCCTGAGATTTCCTGAGATTTGCCTAGTTCGACCGCAATCCTGTAAAATGGTAACCCTATGTAAGAAGCTTTAGCATCAGAACTTTTGATTAAGCTACATCGTAAAACTTTGATTCTCTCAATCGAACTTAATATGTTATTAAATACTCCATTTACACGGTAAATTGTAATGTATTTTATGAAAGGCTATATTTTATGCTACCACTTAAACGCGTATTAACAGTTTAGTATCTAAAGATATCGAGAAACTAAAGTTAAAAGCATTTTATTGACTAAACATTATAACTTAATACACACATACGTTGTAGCTTCAAATCAGATCGTTACTTCAATGAGAGATGGCCCAGTGAACTCTATATTATTCCTTAATCATTTCAAGGGGAGTTTATAACCTACTGGCTGCACTGGACAAGCTGAAATAATGTAAAAAACATTTTTTTTCATAACTTTCGTGAAAGTTACAAAATTTAAAATCAAAATGAATCAGATGTTGTGCGAAGAATCCGTCAAAAAAGTGAAACTTTATCAGTAAGAGGTGAAACAAGCCCTAATACTTTTTAATTGACTATATTTGGCATGCAGGTTTGACGTAGGCATCTGCTTTGAAAAGATTTTAATAAATTCAATCCCCTAAAAGCTAAATTTAACATTAGCAAAGCCGCGCATAAAAGCTAGTAGGTTACAGATTTACTATTAAACCTCAATTTCTCGTACAAAATTTTACGACAGCATCGAAGCACTTTTCCGGGAGCGAATAAATAGCAGATGTATTTTCAATTATATAGCGGACGTCCACGTAAATGGCGCATAATATTTACGAGTCACAGTTCCTACGAAGTGGCTTCTATACATCGTTTTTAGTTATTTTACCTACGTTTCTCTTTAAACAATCCTTAAGCCAACGAAATAAGAGTGAAACGAAAAACTTTTCTCAAGATACAGTTTATTGAAATTGCTGCAAAACCACTGTATCGTCGTATATAAAACATAATTGAACTTTGACAAATTAAGTGCACTTAAATGTTATTTAAATTTGTTTTATTTTATAATCTATATATATAAAAGCAAGTCGTGTTAGTTACACCACTTATAGCTCAAAAACGGCAGAACAGATTTAGCTGAAAATTGGTAAGGAGGTAGCTTAGAGCCAGGAGACGGACATAGGATACT